>MJUU01048817.1:5001-28300 GCA_002080025.1 Modiolus philippinarum
TGACATTTCATATCTATCTATGATGTCGTGGTGACGGCCATAGAATTTCTGAAGGGACGAAAGTAACAAAGGCTGAACATATCCCTGACTCAGCAGTTTTTGTGACAGTGCTTTTGCTCTTTCCATAAAGTCACTGTATGTACTGCGCGCTCTACAGTAACGAATTAATTGTGAAATATATACTCCATATGCTGGGGATGCAGGTATATTGCTGTAGAGAAAGGGAAAGTTCACAATTGGAAAGTCAAAATCATCACGTTTGTCATATAATCTAGATTTCAGACGTCCATGTTCGTCAATGTATATAAAAGGTCAAGGTATGAGCAGAATCGGATGTATCGGTTGTCTCTTTAATTTCAAGTTCATTGGGGTAGATACGATGTAAATATTCTTTAAATCTTGGATTATTAAGAGAAAGTACATCGTCTTTATATCTGAAGCTGAAATTAAAAGTCTGGGCTAGTTGTTTTTGTTTCTGTTGTATCAGCCCTTGTAAAAACTTTTCTTCATGCGAAAAAGGAAAAGGTCAGCTAAAAGTGGCGCACAATTTGTTCCCATAGGAATCCCTATTGTCTGTTGAAAAACACGGCCTCCACATTCAACAAAAATGTTGTCGATCAAAAATTCAAGCATCTTAATCACGTCATTTTCACTGTATTTCTTGTTTGACTCAGCGTGGTTCTTTACAAAATATGTTTTATCTTTTCCTATTACCAGATAGGAATACCTGCGTTCTGTTTCAAAATGTCCGTTTTTTTTCTAAGTGAATACTTTTAAATTGAATACACTCCCCCTTTTCCCATATGGTAATGTTATATTTCATTTATTTCTTCTGCTAAATACAAAATTCAGTTTCACTGAGGTTAGGTTGCACTGTACTATCAAGGTTACAAACCACAGCGCTATCTTGTGTATTCAATGATGTGGAGCTATTTAAATCTAGAAATGTTGATTTGTAGTTTGTAGTTTGTACATTTGTAACTTTGATGAAGTTTGTACATTTGTAACTTTGTTGATTTCTAAACTGTTAAGTTAACCGACGCGTTTGTGCGTACTGATACACTTTTCAATGTAAACAATCAACAAGAATAAAGAAAATAACATTTCTTGAAATAAAAAAAAAACGAGATAAACGTTTACGGAAACAGAAAATATCATCTACAAGCTACGAAAAAACATTTGTACAATTAAAATATTACATAATAAAGCTTTTTACAAATGAGGAAAACACGGTTCACAAATCAAGAAAGTACTTTAACAAGCTTTGAATTTTGGCGGAAATCCCCTTCCATAGATTCCGAGCTTGTAATAAAACCTGACTTTAAATCGCAGTCCAAAATTTGTCGTCCGTTAGCTAAATGAAATGTCACCTTTTCGCACCTGACCAGATCACTCCTTTAAGAGCAAATTCTATATCACATTATTCTTTTACAATTTTCAATTTCATTTATTGCAATCGAGCCCAAAAACATATTTTTCATAAAACGAGAAGCATAGAAGAACGTGAAAATGCAGTGATACACAAAATGAATAGGAACTATATTCGAAGACAACGAAATCAAAGGGATTTTATACTGTATATCACGATTCGGTAAAATTCAGAATTATATCATCCGTTCTGGCAACTGCAGTTCGAAATAGTTAAGAGCCAGAATATTTTGTAAACAAATTATTAAATTCTCATTCTTAAACTGAGCCTGAAGGCATGACTTACAGCACATTTAATTGCCGTAATTGTTATACGTCCAGGATTCTTTGAAGCTTTAAGTGGTGGATACTTCACAGCACGCTCATATTTTATGTGGCCATTCTTTCATTGCCTGAAAGGTTGTAATATATAAAAGGATTACTTCATTCTTATTTCAAAAATCGGGCACAAATCTTAAAAACATGTGCTACGTTAAAAACAAATAGAGCATATGGACAAATACAACGTACGCATCTCGTGTTTGTAAAGAACATTTTCTGCAAGTTCATATAACTATACTAAGGAAATTTCTCACATTCGTTTAACTAAATAAAACTGTAGTCCTCTCCTCTGCCTCATGCAACTGCTAGAGTGTATGAGGTCAACACAACTCCAATGGTCAAAAGGTGGCACTAAGTCAACAATATTTTTTAAAATTTGCCAATGATGTTTGCTTTGAAACGAGGGGTTGCCACTGGTCTCCTCGCGATTTTCCATACCGGCAGTTTAATAGCAAGATTAAATTTTTCACCTATTTACCCATCATTGTTTATCAAGAAATTTCACTGTATTCATAGAAGGTCCTAAAATGAGCAATTCGTGTATATTTATTCATAAAAGACCAAAAAAACTAAAAACAAAAACATTTAAATGTTATTCCATACACTGAAAATGTCAAAATCTGCATTTAGAAGAATATTTTGAAAGTGGGCGCTAGAAAAGGGGTCGCCAGAATTTGGTCGCTAGCTTGAGCTTTGTTATATTCTATACACATTTTAACAAAAGCCAATGAGTCCGAAACTGAAACTTTTTTGGAGGTATTTTAAAGCCTATTTGTTCAGATTAAAGATTGGGTAATAATAAGAAAAAGCCGAAGCTCATAAGAGATATTTATTCTCCCCCTCTATTGTTGACATACTCATAATACTCGTAAACTACAAAATGGACTATTAAAGCACACTAAGTTGAGGATATATTTTTGGTGACATACTCATAATACTAGTAAAGTACAAAATGGACTATTAAAATTATACTGACACCTGGAATTTTACTAACATTTGGAGATTTTTGCGCGCTTTTTATTTTTTAAAGTACATTAATAACAAAATACCGAAGTTACTGTAAATTTAGTTTCTGCATATGGCCATTTCGACAAATCAAATCAGCTAGGAATATGATAAACCAAACTGCAAAATCGGAATGGCACATTTCATCTCTTAGACAGGAGATATCTGTTAAGGCCTCCGGTAACCTTAAAACGTTACAACCTAAAGATATGCTAAGTTGAAGATATATTTTTGGTGAACGATAGAGGATTCAAGTATAAAAATTACTTATTTGAACTGGATTAGTTTTACAGAATATAAAACATAATGGTTTCCAGATACATTAATTAACATAGTAATACGGTTCGCTTTCTTTCTCCAGATCACTGCAGTTGGAAATGGTATCAAGCTACTGTGTAACTTGTAAAAAAGCGACAGTATGTTCAAACATAAGGATAGAATTTATAAATACACCTAAAGGTCAACGAAAACTAATAAGAAGTGATTGTGTGGAATGTAGAAACCAAAAAAGCAACTTTGTTAAGTAGAAGAAATTGCCAAAAACCACATTATTATGTCATGTGACCTCATTCAAATTGTGTTTGATTAAAATGTGTCTGTTGGATTTGAAATGGATTTAAAATAAAATGATCTTGTAATGTCTATTTTTTTAAAATTAAAAAATAACAACACTAAGCACAATAACTACTAAACAAGGTATAACATATGTACTGGGGACTAAGTGATATGCCAGAATGAGACTTATTTGTAGCACTTGGTATCCTGATTCCGGATTACAAGTGATTGGTGGGGCAAACCAGACTGGAAAAACACCCGTCGTGTCGACAAAATGATAAATGGAGCGAAAAAATGTATGAAAATTAATTATTTGCATTGATTTTGTATAATTATTGTTTTGAAATTGGTTATTTGGCCCATTTAAGACTGCAAAATGGTACATTTAATCTAAAACGCAGAAAATCATGATAGTAAATCATTTCCTCTTTATCAGCTTGCAAATTGAACTATGTGTGTGTGCGTGTGATAAAAAATAAATGGAAAATATCTTTCTTTCTATAAATACAACCACCATAAAGGTTTTAGACTGTAGTATTTTGATAATTAACCGAAAAAAGAAAAAAAAATAAAACTCCTCATAGCGGGAATGCAATGTCTTGCTTATATAGAAGCGATTCTCATTTATTAATGTTAATTTTCGGTGTATACAACATCTAATAAGGTTATGTGTAACATATTACTGGTGTTATCGAGCAAGATCCCCAGAGTTTAAGGTCATTTTCGTTTTCATTTGTCGGTGGATCTTGGTAGAAGCTGTATACCGAGGGTACATAACTTAATTTGTCAGTTGGTAATGGGTCTGGAGCTGGCATGTCAGTTAACTGCTGGTAGTCTCTTGTGATTTCATGTTTTTGTCCGTATATTTAGTTCTTTAGTCATTTTTAGCTCACCTGGCCAAAGGCCATGTGAGCTTTTGCCATTACTCGGCGTCCGTCGTCCGTCCGTCCGTTAACTTTTATTCAAAAATCTTCTCCTCTGAAACTATTGGGTCAATACTTACCAAACTTGACCTGAATCATCACCAGGGTATGCACTTTTAAGTTTGCGATTTTTATGCCCGTAGACCAAACAAAATGGCCGCTGTTACTAAAAATAGAACATAGGGGTAAATTGCTGTTTTCTGCAAATTACTCGAAAACCGTTACAGAAATCAAAAATCTGACAGGAGTAAAAATAATCAGCATGATGAGATCTACCCACTGTGCAATTCTGAAGAGAATCTGAAACCTATCTTGGAGTTATAGCCCTTTTTCCGTAAAATTTTCAACATTTTTGCATTTTTCATTTTTTATTTCTAAAAGTGTAAGGATAGAGGTGAAGTGTAAATTGCAAAAATGTTCATCATATCAAGATCTACCCACCCTGAATTTTTTAAGAAAATCAATAAACCCTTGTAGGAGTTATTGCCCTTTTTTCATCGAATTTTTAAAATTTAGTATTTTTCGTCTTTTATTTCCAAAACTATAGAAGATGATTATTAAGTGTAATTGATGAAATGTTTGCCATGCTGTGGCGACTTCAAAACTGGTGTTGAAAATAGTTTGTTGACAGCCATTTTTAAAATGGCCGCCAAAAAAGGCGGGAAAATTCAACATTGTCCGATTTCAATGAAATTTGGTTTCCAAATAGGTATTGATGTTGCAACTTTATAAAACTGATGTTAAAAATTGTTCGTTGACCGCCATTTTCAAAATGGCCGCCAAAAAGGCGGGAAAATTCAACATTGTCCGATTTCAATGAAATTTGATGTCCAAATAGGTATTGATGTCACAACTTCAAAACTTATGTTGAAAATTGTTTGCTGACGGCCATTTTCAAAATGGTTGCCAAAAAGGCGGGAAATTTAAACATTGTCCTATTTCAATGAAATTTGGTTTCCAAATAGATATTGATGTTGCGACTTCTGCAAAATCGATGTTGAAAATTGTTCGTATTTCAAAACTGGTGTCGAAAGTTGTCCTTAGCAAGAACGTTTTTTGTCAAAAAGCCCAACAAAGAAATAATAGTAAAGCATGATCAGACTTTAAATACTGCACAAGATATTGGTGGTGTTCGAGGTACTACAGTTTGAGAGACTAATGATAAGCTGTATAACTTACAATGTTACCACGATTTTGGCAACGGAAAGCCAGGTGAGCGATACAGGCTCCTGGGAGCCTCTAGTATACAAATGTAAACTTATATATAAACAGCTAGATTGCATGTTATTCAAACTTTTGATTTAAGCTTGACCTATGGGCGTGCATTGTCGCTACCCAAGGGTTACAATTCCTACGCCAGTTAAGATGGAGGGCATGTTGTTTAAATCACGGCTTACTCGTTGGTATTTGAACAAGGTAAGTCCTATTGGTTGTTGTCAGTTTGACACATAATTGTGTGATAAGATCCCATTGGCATTACATGAGGTAAATATGACCCTTGTGCGATCTTTTTTTTTCGTTTCACAAGCAGCTACGGTTATAAGATATCGTCTTATTCATAGTAAGAGGCACAAAGACCATAATTGTGCAGTATCTGAATCAAGTTTTTCGAATCATAGATATGGTAGATTTGTAATGTAAGTCCCGAATGAGACAGTACAATAAATATGAAAAATAAGGAAATGGGGTAAATGTCTAGGAGACAACATCCCATATCCAGGTTAAAACGACCCAAAACAAAGTATCAAGTATAAACAGAAATAGTATATTCTGCCATTGATAAAAATTTACGGAGAATTTCAAGGAACAGAAGTGGTTTCTATTGCAGATTCAAAAGCGGAATCGTCAAGAACACTGTCATCAGAGATTAAGGTATATTTGATACAAAATGAGATAAATTTAATACTTGGTCAGGAATAGGATATTCAGTTTCTCATATAATTGTTTCAATGAAGTACATGACGTGAAATAACGTAAGTGCATGCAGAATATTTGCGTTTAGCATTATTAAATCTAGAGCAGGAACCAAACGCACCTCCGCCTGTATACCCATTGCAGAAACAAAACATTCTAGAAGTAAAATCGTACTACTGAAAAGTAAATAATCGATGAAGGGATATGGAATAAATGCACATGAGACAAAATCAGTACAAATAAATGGTAAAACCAAGAAATGGAACAACGATTTTATTGCTGTTCTTCATCTTTAGGTCACCATGGGGTTTCAACAATGAGCCTTGCTTATACATAACAGTAAGTTCAAGACGGCCCCTAGCACCGGTTTGAGCGGAATTCATATGGTTTGACATGTCATCACCTCGCGCTATAACTAAATAGTTATTGCATCACAGAGGTCTTTTTCATATTTTGTTGAAGTCGGTATATGTTGTGTAGCTATCATTTTAAGTAGCTTGGAGATATTTGGATTTTTTTCAAGTAACTGTGCTAACGTGAACACTTTTTTGTGAATGAACAAATCATCTCTTAATAAATCATATATGTATTTTTGATAACATTTGTAAGCCTTAAATTTACAAACAACATTAGCAGACCAATCTATTCTTGGTGATTTGGACCTTGTCAGGACTTGGCTTTTCACTGACGGGATAGTGTCTGAACCCATTTAATTGTCTTAGCAAAAGAAAAAAGAGGCAACGGAGAGTGTTGTTACTATCCTTAAGATATAAATTTCTCTTATAAATTGGCTGAAGTTTTAGACTCCCCATTGGTTTAGAGAATCANAATCAGGAAGTACCGATCCTTGTGTTGTTCACTTCCGGGAACCAGTTCTTTCTTATATGCAAGTTAAGGGGGGTTGATTTTCTCATGGGAGTTTCTTGAAAGATGCCTCTTTAAGTTGAGACACGTGTCACTTCATTTAAACTTTTAGTAAAATTTCTACAAAATTTGAAACATGCGCAATTTAACATGGGAGTCTATGGGAGACCGAATTAGTGGTGTTATACCTTAAGTTATCGTATGTGTAAACTGATCTTGAGTCGGACACTGTTTGTCATCTTAGGAACTATACATATGACGAATCAGTGTCGAATGAGGGTTAAGTTATCATATGGGTAAACTGATCATGAGTCGGACACTTTTATTTTTAATCGTTTGTCATCTTAGGAACTAAAATTAAGGTTCAGATCCTGATTGCCGATTTTGATCCAATCCTTAGACAAACGATCGGAAAGAAGGAGTCAGAATTTCTAGGTAAGATTATTTCAACATTTTAACGTTTTTTTTGTAGAGACAAAAATGCCGTCTTTTTATGCAACAATCGCCGTTTGACTGAAATAATACAGTTAATACAAAACAGCCCAGTGTGACTGATACCTTTATTGTTCCAAAGCTGTAACGGGAACGAGTGTGGAATGAGGGTGTGTAAACTGATCTTGAGTCGGACCCTTTTATTTTTAATCATTTGTCATCTAAAGAACTAGACTTCCGACCAAACAATTAAAGTACAGATCCTGATTGCCCATTTTTATATGTCGCGATATAGCTTTTTATAAATGTTTGAAAAGTCAGGCTTTTTTCATGCGATTGAACATATTGTTTACAAATGACCAATAATATTAATTTTTCTAAAATATTTTACATTATCATATTTTTTCAAAGAAGTTTTATATGTCGCAATATAACTTTTTATGAATCTTAGCATAAAAGTCAGCTTTTCATTATGTGGTTAAAACTTATTCTTTACAATTTACCAAACTTATCATTTTTCTAAAATATATTACATTATCATATCCTTTCGAAGAAGTTTTATATCTTGCGATAAAGCTTTTTATGAATGTTTGAAAAGTGAGGTTTTCATCATGCGGTTGAAACTTTTTCTTTACAATTGACCAAAATTATTTATTTCTTTAAAAAATTTTACGTTATCATATCCTTTCGAAGAAGTTTAATATGTCAGGATGTAACTTTTTATAAATCTTCACATAAATATGTTTGAAAAGTCAGGCTTTTTTCATGCGGTTGAACATATTCTTTACAAATGACCAACAATATTCATTTTTCTAAAATGTTTTACATTATCATATCCTTTCGAAGAAGTTTTATATGTCGCAATATAGCTTTTTATGAATCTTAACATAAATATGATTGAAAAGGCAGGTTTCATTATGGGGTTGAAACTTATTGTTTTCAAATGACCAAAATTATTCATTTTTCTGAAATATTTTACATTATCATATCCTTTCAAGGAAGTTTTATATGTTGCATTATAATTTTTTATGATTCTGAATAATAAATAAGATTGAAAAGTCAGGTTTTCATTATGCAGTTTAAACTTTTTCTTTACAATTGACCAAAAGTATTCATTTTTCTAAAATATTTTACATTATCATATCCTTTTGAAGAAGTTTAATATGTCACGATGTAACTTTTTTTTTAAAATCTTCACATAAATATTTTTGAAAAGTCAGGCTTTTTTCATGTTTTTTGATCTTTGCATAAATAGTTTCGAAAAGTCAGGTTTTCATTATGTGATTTAAACTTATTCTTTACAATTGACCAAAATAATTCATTTTTCCGAAATTTATTGCATTATTATATCCTTTCGAAGAAGTTTTATATGTCGCGATATACCTTTTGATGATTCTTAACATAGATATGTTTGGAAAGTGAGGTTTCTATTATGTGGTGGAAACTTATATTCTTTCCTAATGACCAAATTATTCATTTTCTAAAATATTTTACATTATCATATCCTTTCGAAGAAGTTTTATATGTCGCGATATAGTTTTTTATGAATGTTAACATAAATAGGTTTGAAAGGTGAGGTTTTCATTATGCTGTTGAAACTTTTTCTTTACAATTGACCAAAATTATTTATTTTTCTAAGATATTTACATTATTATTCTTTTCGAAGAAGTTTTATATGTCACGATATAGCTTTTTATGAGGTTTTCATTGTGCAGATGAAACTTATTCTTTAAAATGGACCAAAATTATTCATTTTTCTAAAATATTTTACATTATAATATCCTTTGGATCTCCCTCATGCAAAGCTCTGTCCTCAGCTGATTTTGGCTTTCTATTTAGATCATATTTGGTAATTTGTTCTCTATCAGTTTTTAAACATCTATGACTTTACGGTCTTCCAAACGTTTCGATTTTATCTGCACTGAAGAGACTTAAGTTGTCGAAATGCGCATATGCAGAATCAAAATTCACAGTAACTTCGGTATTTAGTTATTTGTTACCACTGGGTCGATGCCTCTGCTGGTGGACTGTTAGTCCCCGAGGGTATTCACCAGCCCAGTAGTCAGTACATCGGTGCTGACCCGAAAGCCGATTCTATTTGGAACCTTACAATATCTAATTTTTGTAAATTTTGTTGAAACTAAGGAGTATCTCCCTCATGCAAAGCTCTGTCCTCAGCTGATTTTGGCTTTCTATTTAGATCATATTTGGTAATTTGTTCTCTATCAGTTTTTAAACATCTTTGACTTTACGGCCTTCCAAACGTTTCGATTTTATCTGCACTGAAGAGACCTAAGTTGTCGAAATGCGCATATGCAGAATCAAAATTCACAGTAACTTCGGTATTTAGTTATTTGGAAGAAGTTTTATTTGTTGTGATATAGCTTTTTAGCTCACCTGGAATAGAAGGCCATGAGAGCTTTTGCCATCACTTTGCGTCCGTCGTCCGTCTGATCGTCGACATTTTCAAAAATCTTCTCCTCTGAAACTAATGGGTCAATTGTAACCAAACTTTGCCTGGATCATCACCAGGGTATGCAGTTAAAAATTATGTTCGATTAGTCCGTATATCAAACAAAATGGCCACTGTTACTGAAAATAGAATATGGGGTAAATTGCTGTTTTTGCAAATAACTCATTATAGATTTCAAAAATTTGACAAAGTGAAAATGATCAGCATGGCAAGACCTACCTGCCCTGCAATTTTGAAGAAAATCCAAAAACCCGTCTTGGAGTTATTGTCCTTTTTCCGTAAAATTTTTACTTTATTAATTTTTATCAGAAAAACTATAAGCGATAGAAGTCAACTTTAAATTGCAAAAATGTTCAGCATGTCAAGATCTACCCACCCTGAAG
The DNA here is from genome assembly GCA_002080025.1 of Modiolus philippinarum. Lineage (NCBI taxonomy): Eukaryota > Metazoa > Mollusca > Bivalvia > Mytilida > Modiolidae > Modiolus > Modiolus philippinarum. Next base: position 15,300 of record MJUU01048817.1, read on the forward strand.
TTTCGAAGATAATCCAAAAAACCCTTGTATTGTTATATAAAATATTGACACAAATGACTTAGGTTAAATATTTATAGAATGTTCTTCATAGTTCAATTCAATACACTTTAATCATCTTTTTTGTATTTGTAGCCATTGTTTAGGGTAAAATAAAATGATGTCATCAAAATATTTTTTTATTGTTATCCACATAAGTGAAACTAAAATTCATTTATACAAGGGTCTCATAAATAGCTTTTGAAAGCATTGAACCCTTCCTACATTTTTTTTTCTTCTTCTACATTCATACAGTTATCATGCTTGTCAGTCTTTTTTACCGAACCATATTTCACAAATAAGTTTATGAGCATGTATTAATTGTTGATGCTCTGTTTATAATTAATGGTTAATGAAAGGATATGGAGTAAATGCACATGAGACAAAGTATCTACAAATACATGGTGAAAACAAGCAATGGAACAACGCTTTTATTGTTGCTCTTCATCTTGTTTACTTGTAAAATAATTGCTGGTCGAATTACACATTTGTCTGACGTGGCATTCTGGCATATAATACAACATTATCGTTTGATAGAGGGTCTTTCCTTTAGAAATGAATATTGGTAAGGAATACGTAGTTAATTCCGGCATGTTCAACAATTTTAAATAAAAACAATAATTTACCGTTTAAAATGCTTTTAAATGTTGTGTTTTCGTTGGAAATTGATGCATATTGTTCATATTATATATTAAAAAAACAAAATTCATATATATAATGCCCTCACAAAAAAGTAAAACAAAAAGAGTCCGTGCTCTTAAAATGAGCAGAAAACTTCTAAAAATTGACATTTTTTCTTACATAAAATACAATATATTTTCAAAACTTTATAGTCGTTATGTTGTAAAGCTTTAATTTTTTTTAATAAAATATAGATCAACTCACATAAAAGTTCATTTACCAGAGTTCTAATCGATTCCCCCGCAGTACCGTACATATCAGTTTTCACCAAAACTTTAGGATAAATGTCAAATTACAGAAAAACGTACCATACGATTTCGTTACGACCGCTTAAAACTGATGACATAATCATTTAACTTTCATACACGAAAAAAACGTCATTGTCCCTGCAGACGAGGCTTCTCACAACATACTGTTCGTGTGTAAGAAACACTATCTTGACTGTCTGGTTAAGGAGTTGGGAATTGATAGTTCATCAGAAAACCCAACTTATACTCCCACTACAATATCAAGGGAGGAGATTATTGAAAATCACTACTCAGTTTTAACATCCTTTGGCATCAACTCGGGTGATGAAAACAATCAGCTCCCCTACATTTACTGGGTCCCTAAACTTCACAAGAACCCATACAAACAGAGATTCATTAGGGCGTCTTCCTGATGCACTACTACATGTACTAAGCCACTTTCCAAGCTCCTTACTACTTTATTGACCGCAGTCAGAGATGGCCTGAAAAGTTACTGTGATAAAGTCTACTCCANGCGGCGTCAATCAGATGTGGATTCTAAAAAATTCTAAAGATCAAGAACTTCTTGAACAGCTATCCTCTAGCAGTCTTACCCATTGCCACAGCATACAAACTTTTGATTTTTCTACTCTTTATACTACCCTGCCACACAGTAAATTGAAAACAATAATTTCTGATTTGATACATCAATGTTTCTGCACTAAAAACGGAGAACGCAAATACACTTACTCGGTAGTAGGGAAAGACAGAACATATTTTGTAAAGAACCACACTGAGTCAAACAAGAAGTACACGGAGAACGACGTAATCAAGATGTTGGAATTTTTTATAGATACTATTTTTGTCGAATTTGGAGGTCGCGTTTAACAACAGACAATCGGGATTCCCGTGGGAACTAACAGTGCGTCGCTTTTAGCTGATCTCTTTCTTTTCTCGTATGAGGCCTAGTTTTTACAAGGGCTAACACAGCAAAAACAAAAACATTTAGCCCAGTCCTTTAATTTCAGCTTCCGCTACATAGACGAGGTACTTTCCTTTAATAATCCAAAATTTAAGGAATATTTACACCAGATCTATCCCGATGAGCTTGAAATTAAACGACTACTGACAGATCTACTTCAGCTTTGTACTTAGATCTGTTTATATACATTGATGATGATGGACGTTTGAAATCTAAGCTATATGACAAACGTGATGATTTTAACTTCCCAATTGTGAATTTTCTCTTTCTGATATTCCTACCTCTCCAGTCTATGGAGTGTACATTTCACAGTTAATTCGTCACTGTCGCACATGTAGTGTATACAGTGATTTTTTGAATAGAGCAAAAACACTGTCCCAAAAGTTGCTTAGTCAGGGATTTATTCAGCCTTTGTTGCTTTCATCCCTTTAGAAATGTTATGGCCGTCACCATATCATTGACAGATATGACGTGTCTGTATCCAAAATCAAAACGGACATTTTCAGCTAGATTTCACGTGCCGCTAGCGGAGCAGGAAATGCTTACCCTTCCGGAGCACCTGATGCCGGTTTTCTTGGGAGTTCATACTATGAGTGCTTTAGTTTTTAATGTCGTCTTTTTATTTCCGTGCATTGCAGCTGTCTCACGTCCTTCTCTTGTCTTTGTTTTTCTCTGTTGCCGTTTTTGCCGTGTATTTGGATTTCGATTTTTGTGGTCTTCGCTTCCCTTGTTCCTTCGGTATTCTACTGTCGTTGTTTTAAAACAAGAATTACCTGCATGTCAGATGGGTGCATTGAAGTCGAAAACTAAGAGTCTTTTTCATTGATTGCTACACTACTATAATGTGTTCCCACTTGAATTAAGACCTACTGCCGCCTTTCTTGAAGGTTACTACTATCCAAGATCCATTGGTTCCAATTGGCAACGTACTCTCATGAGATAAGATGTTTGAATATTTTTTCTCATGGGTGCCAATGATAAACTAAGTCCTCCACTAGCGGCCATCTTAGATAAGATGCAGACTTGTGGGACACATTTTTTAGATTGGACCACCCAAGAACTATTTTGGGCAAGTTTGGATCCAATTGACTTTGTGGCTTCAGAGGAAATCTTTGAATGTTTTTCTATGGGATTTTTTTCAATTGTGCTCAGTGTTAATTTAAGGTAGATCGACACTAATACACCGCGCATTCGATTGGCGCATTTCCGAAACACAATCGGACGCGGAATTGAGTTGATTTTCAAGCCGGGATATTCCTTATTTGGTCTTTTCATTGTGACGTCATAACAAATTGACATACACTTTCCCGCGAATAAGTTCCCGGCCCTTTCCCGTAAATATTGTAAATTACGTAAAATATCTCTCTTAATCAAACAGTGACATATAGATTTTTTAAGATCAATATAGAGCTGAAGTATAAACCTATGAAATGTCAAAAAAAATCTATTTGATATTTATTTCATATAATGCGAACTTGCCGAAAAGATATATATAAAGGACTATTATGAGCAAATTTGGTTCCAATTGGTTTTGTGGCTTCAGAGGAAGAGATTTTTGAATGCTTACCCATATGGCCTTATTTAAAACATGTTCCCCGCTAGCGGCCATTTTTTATGCGATGCTGACTTACCGGACACATTTTTCAAGGGGGCCAACTAAGGACCGTCGTGACCAAGTACATTGTATGGTTCAAACTGGCCAAGAACTCTCAGAGGAGCTCTTTATAAGACTAAATGTAGAAAAATCATTTTTAATATAACAATAAAAGAAAAATAACTCCAGTAACAATTACTCAAACAACATCGACTATGATTAGGAAACGTATTCTTGCATGCTGAACGTTTTAGCTATTTAACATTTTCCCTACCGGTGACGACTTATCTCGTCATGCTAACTGTACATGTATTTATGTCCACCACAGCCCTCCATACATCTGGATTCTAAACCTTTTGCATTCTGTCCGTAGCTTAATAGCAATAGTTCACAACTAATATATTAAGCAGTTAATTTTAATGCGTCATTTGTGGTAATTATAGCCGTTTCTGATCGTCTCAACTACCAAAACCAGAAATTCGCCTGAAATTTAAGGGAGTCGGTAACATTGAAGATTATTTCATATGGGAGAGGAGTTTGGAATTTTTTTTTCTCTGGATGATATAGGAAAATGATCCTGAAGCACATACACACTTATATTGAAGGAGATTTTGCAACCAGGAAGAAACTAAGGCTCAAGCAAATTGGAAAATATAGAAATCAAGGAATTTTGTCACTACTGGTTTTCCGTATATTTCTCAATAAATTGTGTTTGCCGACCAATGACAGCCCTTGGTTCAGACAAAGGACAGGTTCTAGCTAATAATGCAATGCAATGAGTTCTAGCTAATAATGCTATGAAATACATATTTGACGTCACTTCCGGCTATCTACGTTGACTTTTGTTCCATAAAAACAAGAAATCACACCGATTTTCGGTAAGGGTGGGCGTCTTCCCACCTTTCTCCTCCTCCACCCCACTCCAACTTTCCTCTCAGTAGTTAACTATGGGGAAAAGCCGTAGGTTTTCAAAAAACGTTTTTTGAAAACCTACGGCTTTTCCCCATAGTTAACTACTCCTCTCATGCCGTCCTCCCCCAGATCGCCATACCTGAACTTATATGATGATAACATTAACTTATCCTGCATCCCTTCATTTGCATATAATTTGCATAAATTTGTAAAGATATGAAAATACGGAAACTGCCACATTTGCTATAGCAGGGAAAGGGTTAATCATGAAAATTCAAAAATGGAATTTCTCCGCACTCAAATGGTCATATTTTCACTTCCTAAGCCCCAAAAAGTGGCAAAAAATAAAAAATATATGAAAATACGGAAAATGATTTTTTCGATATTAATTATGAAAATTTAAAAATGGAAATTTCCCCCCACCCAAATGGTCATATTTTCACTTTCTTGGTCCCAAAAAGTGCCAAAATGATAAAAATATATGAAAATACGGAAAATGATTTTTTTCTAAGATAATTTGGTTTGGCAGCATTATTTTTTTCATAAACAACTTCTTTAAATCATCATATAACAAGTCACGGAATGTGACTGTGCAAAGATTTATTTTCAACATGGCGCATTCCGGAATTTATGCTACAACATGTACGTTTCTTTTAACGTGTTCCAGTTGAAATACTTACACTACTAGGGATTGGTTTTGTGGAGCTCTTGTGTATTTTTGTTTATTATTTATTTTTGTAAGGTTGTCTTATTTAATGTTTAACATGGATTTTTCGTGTTTTTTTTCATTTTTTATTTTGGGGTTTCCCTTTTCTCACTTATTTCTTAGGTATATATATTAGTAGTAAAATTTTAAAATCATTTGTATCTAGACCAAATTGTTAGCATCCCAGTAATGATTATATTTTATGTTGTTTTTGTCCTTTAGATTCTCATATAAGTGCAAATTATTAGAAAAGCTCTTATAGTTATTTCTTGTTAACATTTAGGTTCGTCTTAGGCTTAACATATACTTTCTATGGCATAATTCCAAATATAGTCATACCCCGCGTTTAGTTAAAATCCTACCCTGCTTACAGCTCTATTTTTAGCAAGTCCTACCCTGCTGGAGTTGCGTACAGTGAAACTTGTGCTTATTATACATTTACATTTTGTAATCAAAACAGCCTGAAATTGATCGGAACTTACGAAACTTATATAAATAATCAAAGTAAAATTTAATGTCCTTATACAACAAAAACTTAACAAAAACTTAAGCGATATACTCGTCGTCTGCAAGCCTCTGTTTGGTTTGTTTTGCACTACCCTGCGTACAGTTAGTCGCAACCTGATTGTGCGGTGTACAGGTTCATCGAGGGTGGATAGAGTTAAGGTTAAAGGTCCCTTTTAAGTCCAATGTTAACCCTTTGAAAATTTTATGTTAAATCCCACAGCCTTAACCGCTTGGTGGTTCCCATCCAATCTTTGTTTGCAGAGAACTGTTTCATTGCTATCATTTATCGCAAATAACCTCAACAAATAAATGAGATATTAGTGATAAACAATATACCAAACGGCAAATAATTCTAACAGAAATAACAACTCTTTACACAGAAACAAGTTTGCATTATTGACAAGTTTGATGTTTTGTTTAGCAAAACACAACATTCTTAACAAACCAGAACTAGCAAATATAGATCCTGTCTTTTTTGATATACGGCAAACGAATACTGAAACAAAAAGAGAGAATGGGAAAATTCTAAAATAATAAAAAAAAATCACCAAAACATCAATTCACATTCAACACATATAGATACATGAAAAAGACAAAACAAAAAAGAAAAACTATGAGAAAAACTTTCTTATGTATACCCCACTTCCCCATTTAATTCCAGAAATTAATATTTTCGTAATTGATCCAGAATTACTCGATTGTTTGTGTCACTTAGGGTCGGTTCAATAAATGTGTCCCTACCCGATCTTCTAGACCAATCAAATGCAGTTAAGTTTTGACTGGTTCATTGATTGATTCTTCGTCGATCAGTGACAGTTCCCTTGTGAAAAGATGACAAAATGCTACATTGTATATGAATGTACTACATTTGATGACATTGTGTTTTCTTTGACACAAAAGCTGACAAAAGATATACACGTCACCAACTCACGGTTGGGACAGATTTATTGAAGCGGTTCTATGTTGTCGCAATCATAGAACTATTTCTAAGTTTACAGTTAAGAAAATTAGCGAACGTAATTTATGAATAAAATAATAAAACTTAGAAAAATGAAAGATAATCCACAAAATAAAAATATGCCCGATTTTTTTACTACGATAATGGTTTGCAAAAGAAAGCTAAACCCTTTGCTAAAATCGATATCTAAAGCACAAACCGTGTTTTGCGATAGGAATCCAAAAAATCGATCAAATAAACTTCTGAAGTAGAAGTTGAATATTAAATTTATGACAAAAAAATGTGTTAAAGAACATCTACAAACGAATACCGAAGCCAAAATGATATATGGGGAAATTCCAAAATCAAAACTACAAAATCACGGCAATTCAAAAACAAACAAAAATGAACAAGAACGCCACAAAACTTTCACAAAACTTAAGTACTAGCAGTGTAAACCCCTTCAAAAACTTACGTATAATCAGGTGCCCCTTAAGGGTAAGCATGATCTGCTTCCCGCGTGACACCCGTCACACTGCCAGTGAAAAGTCCGTGTCACAGTCTAGATGTAGAAAAGATAGTGTCCTCTCCATGACAATTATGTTATTGTACCAGCTGACAAAGCCCAAAACAACGTCCCGTTTATCTGCAAAAGGCACTTCATTGACTGCTTAATGAAGGAGATGAGCAGTGACAATTCATTTGGCAACCCCACATACAAATATTTTTACATACCAAGTGGAGACATACTAAACAATGACAAATCAGTATTGTCTTCTTTTTGTATCAATTTGAGTGAAGAGAGCAACAGCCTGCCTTATATCTACTGGGTACCTAAGTTGCATAAATTCCCTTACAAACAGAGATACATTACTGGGTATGCTAAATGCACAATAAACCCCTTTCAAAGCTCCCAACTTCATTACTTACTGCAGTCAAAGATGGCCTAAAGATTTATAGTGATAAATAGAAAAAAGAAGGGAAACGGGGAATGTGTCAAAAAGACAACGAACCAAAGGGGAGTAATAACAACTCAAAGCCACCATAAAATCTTCAATGAACGGTGAGGGAACCCCACACTCAACGGCAGGTCGGAGTCGGTCCCCTAAATAAAGAGTAATCAAGTTCAGCGAAATAAACACCATCCTAGACTCCTATAGACATAAACTTAACTAAGTAGAAAACAGACAAGACATACAAAGGCTTTATAAATTTCCTGACTTAGGACAGGCGCAAACCTGCTGCAGTGGGGTTAAACTAGTTTTATTGGGCCCAAACCTTCCCCCTAGCCAATGTGATAAATAAAAAAAAACAATAGTAACACCAGTAAAATTCAGTTAGCAACAGGACTGAGTCAACTGTGAAAATGAAACTGAAAGAACTAGATATACGGACATAAACATGAAATTGTACAGATCTTTTAACTATATCTTTGCTATGATGTAAAAAAAATATTGGTCACTTATTCATGTACTGGATATATCGGAAACTACCCCAATACATTTGGATCAAGTTTTTCTTTGCAAAGGAAATGTGTTATAATTGGTGCTGTCACTTGCAATGTAATCCGTTTTGACCACCCAAACACAAGTTATTTATTCTATAAATTATTGAAACTCAAATGAATTTTCTCAATCAGTATCAAAACTGAATTACAAAAACAAGATAACAGTAAACACCTACAATGGCCGAAAACTATAATCACATGCAGAAAATAAATTCACAGTAACTTCGGTATTTAGTTATGCCACAATTCACAAGTGAACTGCACCAGAAAAACAATAATGAAGACAAGAGACAAACAAAAATAATGATAGAAACTCATCAAGCTGAACACATTAGTGTTTATAGAGCACAAGTTTTCATTGGTGACTCGTATTTTAAGAAGACACGTTTACTGCAATCCCTGTACTATACTACAACAATGTCGAACTACGCCTCTGTTTACTCAAACGTTAGTTTCTTTTGGTCTTGAATAAGTTCTTTTTTCGGGCAAAACTACTGTTGTTTTCTACATGCCATATTGATATTAAAACAGTAGACCGGAAATTAGTCTACCTAAAGTATATTTGACGAACTTTGTGTCTGTTCCTGTTTCTTCATATAATTCATATAAGAAGTATTGGACAGATGTTTGAAATATATACAAAATCCTAGGGCATTGACAGTTCTATTTTTAAAACCTCGTTCAGAGGCTGCCTTATGTCAGTATATTTCGTATATATTATTTTGACCTAAGCTTGCACATTTCAAAAGTATTTTTAAGTCTAAATGTTTAAAGGTGCAGTGCCTCTCCTCTTGTCCGTTATGTCAGTATATCCTATGTACAATTCAACAGAGCCAATTGAACCCAGGCTAGGACCCGTAAGAAGTATTTTTAAGCCTAATCTTTCAGATCTTCTTTGTGTCAGTTTACTTAAAATACATTTCAACAAAGCCAATTTGTCCCAAGCTACGACTTTCTAGAAGTATTTTTAAAGAATACTCGTCCAAAGATTAATTGACTCTAAACCTTATGTCAATATATTGCATATATTTTAATTGGACCCAAGCTACTTTTCAGAAGTATTTTAAGCCTACTCATTAATAGCTGTAGTGCCTCTTCTGTCTTATGTTAGTATATTCTATGTATTCTATGTAGATTGGTACAGATTTGGAGCCAGTTGGACTAAGCTAGAGCTTTTCAGAATTACTTTAAACCTACTCGTTCAGATCGTCCCTATGTAAGTATATTCTACATATATTTTCCACAGCCAATAGGTCCCAGATAGGAATTTTTAGAAGTAATTTTGTAAAGCCTACTCATTCAAGGTACAATGCCTCGTTAGTGTAAGTTTTAAGCATTTGTTGAGCTAGGATTTTTCAGAAGTATTTTTAAGACTACTCATTTAGAAGAGCAGTTCCCCCTCTGCCTTGTTTTATGAAAAAGAAAGGAAATGGGGTAAATGTCAAGGAGACAACATCCCATCTCCAGGTTAAAACGACCTAACACAAAGCATTTAGGGGTCACCGTACGGTCTTCAACACAGTGAAGAACCTCACACAATATAGCAAGCCTTAAATGGCACCAAAAAGGGTAAAAAGTGAATAAATCAATGAAAACAAATCACATCCAATAACCCGAATATCAAGGAACTAAGATTTTATAAGAAGACAAGGACAAGCCAATGACCAACATATTCCTGACTTGGGACACGAGCAAAAATTGCGATGGGGTTAAATTCGTTTTCTTGGATCCAAACGTATATCGTCTTCGTTTCTACAGAGCCGATTGAACCCAAGAAAGGACCTTTCAAAAGTATTTTTAAATCTACCCGTTCAGTTCTATATTCATTTTAACAAAAGCCAGTTGGTCCAAAGCTAGTACTTTTTGGAAGATCTTTAAAGCCTACTCATTCAGATGAAAGATGGTGGGAGGGGGTAATAAAAAAGAATAAGCCTAAGCTAATAAATGATATTTAATCTTCTCCTCTATTGTTGACTTACTCCTAATACTCGTAAACTATAAAATGGACACTTAAACTATGCACACAGTACATTTGATACCTGGAATTTTACCAACATTTCAAGATTAGTGCAATGGTTTAAAATATGCGCTTTTTATTTCTTAAAGAGAGATAAATAGCAAAATACCAAAGTTACTATAAATTTAGTTTCTGTATATGCCATTTCGACAATTTATGTCTCTTTAATGCAGATCAAATCAGAACATTAAGAATACGGTAAACCAAAATTTGTAAAATCTGAAATGATACACTACTCCACTTAGACAGGAGGTATTTCCTAAGGCCAGAGATGGGGTCAATAACATTGGAAAGTAATTCATTAAATTACAATTACTTGCCCAAAATGCTCAATTAAATTACAATTACAATAACAAGGATTTTGGAATTTAATTAATTAAATTACATTTACTTTGCAAATGTAATTAATTAAATTAGGGATGTCAAAATGCATGAAAAATGCCACTCGAGTACTCGGATTCAATACTCGAGTATACTCGAGTACTCGGTGTTTTGAAACGAAATTTACTAGACTTCAAGATTCTTATCATTCAATAATATATAACTACAATATTGCTCAAATGCAATAACAGGAGCACCAATTACTGTTTATGTACCATTATAGCCAATCAAAAGTTTGATTAAACAACATTCAATTAAAGCAAAATTTATATACAAGTTTTTTTTATATCAACTTGTTTTTGTTTAGTAACACGCTTGTCAGATTAATCAAATTGTTTAAATCACAATTAACGCTTATATAAACATATTGATTAATTAATAAATTTTCAGTAAAGTTTATTATTTGATCACAAAGTGTACATTTTCGGCATTTCAGTTATTAGACAGCCGATTTATTTAAAAGCACTATGGAATCGCAAATGAGTCTTCAGGTAACAATCTGGCTGCTCGACTACATATTTTAGTTAAATCGATTCCTCGTATGTATCATTCAAATTCCTAATGTAAAGCAAGCCGATTTTCGTCAAATAAAAACTCATTTTAAAGCAACAGCAACAAATTTGCTCAAATGTGTACAAAAGAAAAGTCTGCTGTTTTCTTTACAGCTACCAGCAGATTTATTTCCGTCCATTTCTTAACTTATTACAACAAAGGGTTCAGTTTTCGTTGTTTTTCATCACTTTTGCAATTTGGGGTGAATTGGTATTTTTTTATTTACTGTTTTTTAGAGACAAAATGAAATTGAAGATTAGAAAAAAATGTTTCGCTTTTTTCAGATTTTTATTTTTGTTAATACAGAAATCACTTGTAAGAAAAACATGATTAAAAAGAAATTGTTTGGGGAGATATTTGCTTTTGAATTTTGAATAGCATAGACTGGCTACACGTTTCTTCAGATGTTCAATATATGTTAGTTAATAGTGTCTATCTAGGGGCAGTAATAAGTTTATTATGTTTTAAAGCGCAATGCTCTGAAATACAAACACAGTCGTATTAACAAAGAGAATGGCAGTTTTAATGCCGAGTATTCGAGTACCAATTAGGTACTCGATACTCGTACCTTCCGAGCGATACTCGAGTATTCGAGTACTCGTTGACATCCCTAAATTAAATTACAAATTACATTTGAAGCCAACATTTTGTTTTTATTATTTATTTTCAAGAGTTATTCATCATGCTAACAATTAATAAACAACCAAAAAGTTGACTGATGTGATTACTGATAAATTTTATCTTCATCAGATGTTCTAATGTATTGCACTCTAGCCTAAACCTATCAGACTCAAAAGTTTATCCTTCTTTCTACTGTGGGGTGGTCATTAACTGTCTGGTAAGTTAAATCAGTAATATTTTGAATTATCATCAATTTGCAGGCAGCTGACATGTGTATAACTTTCATTCAACTATTATTTGAGTGTGTGAGTTGAATATTTATTGATTTCAAGATTCTTTATGTCTTTAAACACCAAGTTACATGGTATAAAGAAAGATTTCATATATTACCCATAAAATGTAAATTTATAAAAGCACATGGCAAGATAATAAGAAATGTAAATTTATAAAATCAAATTACAAGATAATAAGAAATAAGACAATAATAGGTATGATATACAGACCGTTGATTAACCTCGAGGACCGACTTCAAAATTTTTTCTTTTTATTAGTTTACACAGATTTTTTAGCACATTTATTTTAAGTTTGAAATAATTTACCAAATTTCAATATATTGACATGATGTCTATAACAAGGTTTCAAAAATTCTTCCCTTGGATTTACTAAAGAACTGCATTTTAAAATGTATTGAAATTCATCCCCAATATCTTCACAATTACAAAGGTGGTTATATCTGATATTCCTTTCAATTCTTGACCAACTACCTGTTTCAATGGATAATCTATGGTTACCAGTTATAAATCTATATAGTGTTTTTATCTTTATCTGACAATAAGTCTAAATATTCCTCAAATTCAGAATTTTCTTTAAATAATCTATTTTACGAAAGGATATGGAGTAAATGAACATGAGACCATAACACATATGTTAACTCCATCTGCAAAAATTATAATGAGCTGTATGGCCATTTCGGAAATTTATTCCTCATTAGCAGCACTAGAACCCAAACAAAGGAAATACATAATTATAAAAAATGTTAAAATGCTGATCCCAAACGAAATCCGAATAATCAGTTATATAGCTAAGGACAAAACTACGATGGTGGGAGTTAATCCTTCGGTTTTAGAATTTACATAAATTTAGATAATAGTAATTGAACAAAGTGTACACATGAATTATTATTATATGTACAAGTACACCATATCTAAGAAAAAAAAAAGATCATACATCTCTACCACGGGGAATTGTTTTACCAACTCCACACTGCAATAGAAGACAAACTCCTGTATTAAATATTTTACGAAAGGATATGGAGTAAATGAACATGAGACCATAACACAT
>MJUU01048817.1:119455-135975 GCA_002080025.1 Modiolus philippinarum
AAGAGAAAGTACATCGTCTATGTAGCGGAAGCTAAAATTAAAGGACTGGGCTAAATGTTTTTGTTTTTTCTGTGTAAGCCCTTGTAAAAACTTCGCCTCATACGAAAAAAGGAAGAGATCAGCTAAAAGTGGCGCGCAGTTGGTTCCCATGGGAATCCCGTTTGTCTGTTGAAAAACACGGCCTCCAATTCCACAAAAATATTATCTATTAAAAATTCCAACATCTTGATTACGTCATTCTCAGTGTACTTCTTGTTTGACTCGGTGTGGTTCTTTACAAAATATGTTTTTTTCTTTTCCTACTAAAGGTTATACAAATACAATAACTGCACATGATTTAGACATTAAAGACTAAGGACCTTAAAAATTAAACCCATGTAATGACGAACATTTTAGACCTGATAGCAACTAATAATCTAGAGCGTTTAACAGACAGATATCATAAACAACACAGAGATTGTATCCCAACTAGACAAAAACAAACATTAAATCATATCAATTTAAAATGGTAATTTCAATGATTAAAAATATTGTATCATCATTTCCCTGAATTGTCAAATAGTGTAAATGACATCAATGAGACGTAACAAAACCTTATGTGTTAGTCAATATTTTGCATGATTTCACAAAACTGCAATTTAAACACATGGAATTTCAGAATCTCATTGGGTAACACACTTTGCCATACATTGCCATGCCATATGCAGAAATTAAATTTACAGTAAAGTAAGGTAAAGTTAAGTAAGTGAGTAAGTTCGGTATTAAGTTTTTTTACCACTGATCGATGCCTCTGCTGGTGGACTGTTAGTCCCCGAGGGTATTCACCAGCCCAGTAGTCAGTACTTCGGTGCTGACCCGAAAGCCGATTTTATTTGGAAATTGCAATATCTAAATTTTTGTAAATTTTGTTGAAAACTAAGGAGACTCTCCGTCATGCAAAGCTCTATTCTCAACATGTTTTGGCTTTCTTTTTAGATCATATTGGCTACTTGCTCCCGATCAGTTTTTAAACTGACACCTTTGAGTATTTGGTTTTAAAAAATGTTAAAATTTTATCTGCAATGAAAAGACACAAGTTGTCGAAATGGCCATATGCAGAAATTAAATTTGCAGTAAGTTGGTATTAAGGTTTTTTATTTCAATATTTCTCATTCCTTTGGAATTTATCTATTTCCCATGTATTTTTTACCTTTAATGGAAATACTTTAAACTCCCATTGGAAAATGCATCGAAATTTCCAATTTTTTATATTTCAATACAACAAGTGTAAAACTAAGTAGAGTTATCACCTAACACATTTGATTTTGTAAAGTGCACTGGAATTCCGCACATTTTGGTCATTCACACCACTTGCTAGCTTTCCGAAACGGTTGAACAAGATTTTAAATTATTGGAATTGCAATATGAATTGGAATGAATTTCCAAAAGAGTGTAGTGTGCAGCAAAGCCAAATGGAATATTGTCATCAATGATAGTAAAACCAAAACTATCTTGATGCATTTCGCATGAATAACATTTATGAATCAATTAAGACAGAAACTGGTGATGTGCATTTGATTTTCTTTAAAGTTTGATTCTGATTTGTAAGGGAAACTAGAGGTTCAGAGACTGAGCCTGTATCGCTCACCTGACAAAATGCTTCTATGCCATGAATGACCAAAAATGATCATGTTTTTTAAAAATGGGGTGGGGTGTTAAGGTATGTTCTCGATTAGCACCCTTGTGTTTTGTCTGATCCTTTTGAAATGAGTAATTTTTGCAAAGGACCTTCTTTACATTTAGTATAATTTGCTTTAATTGTTTTGAGAGAAGATGATGAAAAGGATGGTTTCTCATACTGGGCTCCAATGTTAAACTATATTCTGCACTTGATGCAATGTTTTTTGTCGGATTGAAATGAAAAGTAAAGTACCTTCAGTCATCATTCCTGTAAAGTTAGGTTGAATTTGCTTCAGTGGTTTCAGAAGAGTAGATAAAAATGTGATTTCCCATAGGGTTCAATGATAAACTATGTTCCGTGCTGGCAGCCATGTTTTCTAACGGATTGTAACGAAATGAGCAATCTTTGTGAAGGACCTTCTACTCATCCTTCCTGTAAAGTTTGGTTGAATTTGCTTCTGCAGTTTCAAAGGAAAAGATGAAAATGTGATTTTTCCCATAGGGTCCAATGTTAAACCCAAGTTCCACACTGGCGGCCATGTGTTTTATTGGATCAGAACGAAATGAGCAATCGTTGTAAAGGACCTTCTATTCATCATTCCTGTAAAGTTTGGTTGAATTTACTTCAGTTATTTCAGAGAAGAAGATGAAAATGTGATTTTCCCATAGGGTCCTATGTTAAACCATGTTCCTTGCTGGTCGCCATGTTTATCGTCGGATCAGAATGAAATGAGCAATCTTTGTTAAGGACCTTTAGGTCATCATTCCTGTAAAGTTTGGTTCAATTGGCTTCAGCCGTCTCAGAGCAGAAGATGAAAATATGATTTTTCCCATAGGGTCCAATGTTAGACCTAAGTTCCACGCTGGCGGCCATGTTTTTATCAATTGAAACAAAATGAGCAACCTTTGTAAAGGACCTTCCATACATCATTCCTGTAAAGTTTGGTTGAATTTGCTTCAGTGGTTTCAGAGGAGTAGATGAAAATGTGATTTTCCCAAATGGTCCTATGTTAAACCATGTTCCCTGCTGGTGGCCATGTTTTTCGTCGGATCGGAACGACATGAGCCATCTTTGTTAAGGACCTTAAGTACATCACTCCTGTAAAGTTAGGTTCAATTGGCTTCAGACGTTTTCAGAGCAGATGAAAATATGATTTTTCCCATAGGATCCAATGTTAAACTTAAGTTCCGTTTTTTATCGGATTGGAAGGAAATGAGCAATCTTTGTAAAGGACCTTCCATACATCATTCCTGTAAAGTTTGATTGAATTTGCTTGTTATTTCAGAGCATAAGATGAAAATATGATTTTTCCCATAGGGTCCAATGTTAGACCTAAGTTCCGCGCTGGCGGCCATGTTTTTTATCGATTGAAACAAAATGAGCAACCTTTGTAAAGGACCTTCTATACATCATTCCTGTAAAGTTTGGTTGAATTTGTTTCAGTGGTTTCAGAGGAGTAGATGAAAATGTGATTTTCCGAAATGGTCCTATGTTAAACCATGTTCTGTGCTGGCCACCATGTTTTTTATCGTATCGGAACGAAATGGGCAATCTTTGTTCAGGACCTTTAGTACATCATTCCTGTAAAGTTTGGTTCAATTTGCTTCAGCCTTTTAAAAACAGAAGATGAAAATGTGATTTTTCCCATAGGGTCCAATGTTAAACATAAGTTCTGCGCTGGCGGCCATGTTTTTTATCGGATCGGAACGAAATGAGCAATCTTTGTAAAAGACCTTCTATACATCATTCCTGTAAAGTTTGGTTGAATTTGCTTCAGTGGTTTCAGAGGAGTAGATGAAAATGTGATTTTCCCATAGGGTCCTATGTTAAACCATGTTCCGTGCTGGCGGCCATGTTTTTCGACGGATCGGAACGAAATGAGCCATCATTGTTAATGACCTTAAGTACATCATTCCTGTAAAGTTTGGTTCAATTTGCTTCAGCCTTTTCAGAGCAGAAGATGAAAATTTGATTTTTCCCATAGGGTCCAATGTTTAACCTAAGTTGGAACGAAATGAGCAATCTTTGTAAAGGACCTTTAGCACATCATTCCTGTAAAGTTTGGTTGAATTTGCTTCAGTGGTTTCAGAGGAGAAGATGAATATGTGAAAAGTTTGACGGACAACGGACGCCAAGTGATGGCAATAGCTCACACTGACCCTTCGGGTCAGTTGAGCTAAAAATGGTATTGCTAGGAGGAGAAAACATAAATCTAATATGGAATTTTTGACCACACAAGTAATGTGAAATTGGACAGTAAACATACTTTGCTTCATATTAACTATCCGCAAATTACATTAACACACACACACACATACAAAAAAATATCCACTGATAATATAATTTGGTTGTTGCGTTTCAAGTTTAGAAAACAACACAAAATTAAATGCAAGTATAAACAGTAACGCTTGATCTTAAATGACTTATTTCTAAACATACATATATTGAACGTATAAGTATATACACATATTAAACGCATAAGTATAAATTGAAAAAAAAATACAGTTTCAAGTTGATTTTCAATAAGGAAAGAAGTATAGAATGTATCGAAAATTACAGAAAATGATAAGGCTTTTTTTTGACAAGCAAACACCAAACTGCCGAAATGGTGAAAAAGCGTGAAGGCGTCGATGCAAGTAACATGTAACTCGTTTCCACTCACATTAACAACCATTTAACTCGACAAACTCGCTAGATATAACAAGCATGCCTGTTTGTATTTTTGGGAAAAAAGAGAGAGACGCATTACTGGCGTCCAATTTTACCGAGTTTTACAGCAGTTCAAATTTCGAAACACACCAACTTAACAACGTAGATCATGCGGACACGTAAAAAATTTAACAGCTTCAATATGGGTTTCGGAAATTGTTTCAGTTTGATTCTGTGATTTTTTGCATGTTAAGTTTGAGATGTTGAAGATTCTGTAACTAAGCACAAACTGATTGCCTTTATACTTATACTTACAGATTCTAGTCAAATTCACAAGTTTCACTTTTATGAAAATGTGATACTTATAGTCGAACACGAAATATTTAAATTCCTCCCGATAAACCGGGAGTTCCGCAAAGGTCATTGTTTCAATATATTTTTGCTTATTGCTGTCACCGAGCATGCATTTTCAATTCCTTACGCATTCACGTCTGATTCACCGAGGCTGCTGAGTATGCTTTATCAAAATGTATCTTTAATCCGTCTTTGAGTGCGGCATGCAATAAAGTCTGAATTTTAGAATGGATGGGGTTGTCCTGTGCATTTAGCAGAAACAACAATGTGTAGCAGCCAAATTAAGAACAGTCGCTTCTCATTGTTTCTGGAGACAGGAGACAGTTTTAAATGTAAATTGATTCTTAAAATTCTAAAATTTCGACTTGGAATACATGTCATCAACTGCAACACTGATGAAAAAAAAACAAAACAGATTTTTCTACTCTCCTACATTATAAATATTTATAGTTTGGGCTTTCATACATCATGTAACAAAGGAGATAACAGGAAACATCTACAATGACTGAAAATATCATTGACATTCCACCACACAAGCAGAAAAAACACAAAACAAAAGACAAACGTAAACAACGATAGGCACTCCGGACAGCCGGACTTGGTACCAGCGCTGCCAAAAGCCAGCGGTAGGGTTAAACCAGTTTATGGGAACCCAAACCTCTCCTTTATAAACATACGAATAAAACCCAATACAAGTAGACTACTAACTTTATGAGTACAATCTTGAAAGGAAAGATACGTAATTTTGAAAGATGGTTGAAGAGGTGCTCGCCTATCTATTGTACCAATAATTGGCGAAAAAAGATATTCCTATTTAATGCTGGGTAAAAAGATTCCCACATATAAGAATACAGAGGAAGACCTAGTTGCAATACTAAATTTTTAACTTGGCAACTTGAAGAAAAATCTTTCACTATACAATTTGGATACCTATCACCACGTTTATTTCTTCATTCAAAAGAAGTCAGCTTCGAATAAGGACTAGTTCAAAAAGGCAAAAGAAGCCAACTCATTTGATGCAGAATCAAAATTCACAGTAACTTCGGTATTTAATTATTTGAATTAGTTTCTGAATTCTCCATCAAGGAATAGCCCGAAATAAAAGAAACCACTGATACGCAATCATCAGCATCACACCTGGTCTTGTCCTTCTACACTGATAACTTTTGGAGTCTGAAATTAAATCTTTACGACAAGTGTGGTAATTATTATTTAACAGATCGTTACAATATTTTTATTTCACAAATGAGGTAAAATATTTTTTCATTAGTTAACTGACACTGACATACACTGACTATATGATTGTTCGCCAAATTAAACAGACCATGCTTAATTTTCCGTTCTTAATCATTTGTTTCTTTGCTCGATTTCATTTGTCTTATTGTCTCGAATTGTGTTGGAATTTTTAATTATTTTTTTCCCTCGTGTACTTTTTGCAACGTGTTTTACATTGCAGATTCTATCAGATTAGATATATCCCTGTATTTTCGTTACATTTTAAATGTATTTTCCCTTTTCCACTTATTGTTCTAATAATGAATTAAACTCAACGAAGTTTATGTTTGGGTGTGGAACAGTGAATCATATGCAATATCCTATCCAAGTTATCTATACATGTAGCACATGAAGAAAAAGAATGTCACATTATGCTGTACAACTTTCTTGTTTTAATTGCTTCTTTACAATTTCCATTTGTGTCTTTCCGATTTTGCTCTTTTCTGTTATATGTACTATAAAAATAAGATAATGTCTTTCTGCATCTCATATTAGAAATGAGTGTGAATATATTCAAATTAGACCAATTTAGCCATTTCTACTTTGAATTATGCAAATTTTTTTCTAAACACAGGAACGGTTGTTATAGGTAGAAATTGAACGATGATATCTTTATTCCAACCTCTCTTTGTTGGTCTATGATTTTGTTTGACTCACCATGGTAATGATGTTGTGTTCTAGATTTTTCTAGATCTTTTACTCAGTATGTCTTTGTTGTTTTTCGAAACAATTTAATTTTAGAAATTACTTGCAATATTTAAAATTTTGAAATTTTGTTTAAACCGGCTTGCATAGCTCTGTCCTTAATTTATTCTCTGTCAGCCTTTACTCATATTTCGGTTTATTGATTTCCAGTTTTTTTTTATTTGATTTGCACTGATATGACATAAGTTGTCGAAATGATCATATGCAGAAACTAAATTCACAGTAATTGCCAGTATCTTGTGATCCTTTAACTTCTTTTTATTATACCCCCACTTGAAAAGTGGGGGTATATAGTGATGGGATTGTCCGTCCGTCCGTCCGCTACATCTGAGGGTACCCATCTCTTATCCGCTACTCCTCCTGAACCACTGAATAGATTTTGATGAAACTTAAACACAGTCTTTATGACATAATGTAGATGTGCACCTCCTATATCAGAATTTGATTTGATTGATTTTTGGGGTTCCCCATTGCAAAACATGGACTAAGCCATTACATTACAAGGGGGTACCCATCTCTTATCCGCTACTTCTCCTGAACCACTGAATAGATTTTCATGAAACTTTAACACAGTCTTTATGACATAATGTAGATGTGTACCTTATATTTCAGAATTTGATTTGATTGAGTTTTGGAGTTTCCGATACCATCTTTCCGTCCGTCCGTCCGCTACACCTGAGGGTACTCATCTCTTATCCGCTACTCCTCCTGAACCACTAAATAGATTTTGATGAAACTTATACACAGTCTTTATGACATAATGTAGATGTGCACCTCCTATTTCAGAATTTGATTTGATTGATTTTTGGGGTTTCCCATGGCAAAACATGGACTAAGCCATTACATTACAATGGGGTACCCATCTCTTATCCGCTACTCCTCCTGAACCACTGAAAAGATTTTCATGAAACTTTAACACCGTCTTCATGACATTATGTAGATGTGCACCTCCTATTTCAGCAAAACATGGACTTAGCCATTATGGGGTTTCCCATAGCAGAACAAGGACTTAGCCTTTACATTACAAGGGGGTACCCATCTTTTATCCGCTACTCCTCCTGAACCACTGAATAGATTTTCATGAAACTTTAACAGTCTTTATGACATGATGTAGATGTGCACCTCCTATTTCAGAATTTGATACGATTGATTTTTGTAGTTTCCCATACCAAACCTTGACTTGCCCATTAAATTACTAGTTGGTACCCATCTCTTATCCGCTACTCCTCCTGAACCACTGAATATATTTTCATGAAACTTTAGCACAGTGTTCATGACATAATGTAGATGTGCTCTTCCTATTTCAGAATTTGATTTGATTGATTTTGGGGGTTTCCCATAGCTTTACATTACAAGGGGGTACCCATCTCTTTTCCGCTACTCCTCCTGAACCACTGAATAGATTTTGATGAAACTGAAACACAGTCTTTATGATATGATGTAGATGTGCACCTCCTATTTCAAAATTTGATTTGATTGATTTTTGGAGTCTCATACCATCTTTCTGTCCGTCCGTCCGCTACATCTGAGGGTACTCATGTCTTATCCGCTACTCCTCCTGAACCACTGAATAGATTTTGATGAAACTTTAACACAGTCTTTATGACATAATGTAGATGTGCACCTCCTATTTCAGAATTTGATTTGATTGATTTTTGGGGTTTCCCATGGCAAAACATGGACTAAGTCATTACATTACAAGGGGGTACCCATCTCTTATCCGCTACTCCTCCTGAACCACTGAAAAGATTTTCATGAAACTTAAAAACCGTCTTTATGACATTATGTAGATGTGCACCTTCTATTTCAGCAAAACATGGACTTAGCTATTATGGGGTTTCCCGTAGCAAAACATGGACTTAGCCTTTACATTACAAGGGGGTACCCATCTCTTATCTGCTACTCCTCCTAAACCACTAAATAGATTTTCATGAAACTTTAGCACAGTGTTCATGACATAATGTAGATGTGTACCTTATATTTCAGAATTTCATTTGATTGATTTTATAATTTCTGGAATCAAATGGGGTTGTGGGGGTATTTATTAGTGAGCTTTGCTCAAAGTTTTTCTAGTTTAAGCTATTGTTTCGGCAGAATTTATTTCCATAATTTTCCCATTGTTTTCATTATCATTTCCCTAACCAATATATATATATATATTTTTTTTAATGCATTTTGTAACTGTCGGTGATATTTTTGGTATGCGAAATAATGTGATCTAGACCACAGACTAAAAAATATCTAAACGTTTTGCACTGTACGTTGTGCGGAAAAAAGTGTGTTAAAAGTAGTCATGTTGAGTCAAGCTTGATATTAAAATGCCGCATTTTGTATTGCATATTCTAAAATGTTTCATCTGCAAAATTAAAATTGTTACATTTAAAAATTAGTTCTCAGCAATTTATTTTTACTCGAAGTAAAACATTCCGAAAAATTTTTTTATGGACAAATGCATTCTGTTTAAATATCTATTAAAGGCAGATTCAGTGTTTTTAATAACGCAAAAGTCAATTGAATCTGAAGCTACATATTAATTTCATAAAGTAATCAAACATCACTCAAAACATAGTTTAATTGCTGTAACTGGTCTTATCTTAATTTCAATTTTTGCAGCCTTTCAAAATATTGACTTATTTCTCAGAAGATACAACGTCAAGGCTTCTACTCAACGGCTGACTGTGTGCGAACGTTTAAAAACAATGTCATATTCTTTCCTTCTTTGGCTAGAATGTTTGTTGTACAGGAAAGCAATTTTTCTGCCTAGCCGACTTCATCCCAATCCAAATTTCATACCATTGTTCCTTGTTTTTTAATGATGAACGTGTTCTCGCCAAACATTGCGGTCAAAATATTATTCACTGGACAGGTGAACGTACAACAAATACAGTCATTATCCACAAATTTATTTGATAAAAATTTGAATATTTATTATTTAAACAACCGCAGTAGAATACCGAAGGAAAAAAAGGAGTGGTATCTTAAAAATTGAAGTCCTAAGAATTGGCCAAAACTAGAACACAGAAATCAATGACGTTAAACAGCTACGAAAAACTAAAATAAAAACACGTCATTCAAAATCAAGGCACTGACAGTGTAAACTCTCATGAAACTGAAATGTGACCAAAAAAAATGACATAACTTGCAAAAACATGTGCATTATCCACTCAACAAAATTATCTTTTATATTTTTTTTCCATTTTCTCCCTCTATTCGTCGTATTATTCATCTCCCTCCGCGACGACCTCCTCCACGACCTCAGCTCGAGCCTCTGTTCTCTCTTATTGATGGTAAAGACGGCATATATGTTGAGGCAATGTCATCTTGTGGTAAGAACGTACCAACTGTAGACCCGGTGCTTATGTGTGGTTGACTAGGGTATATTACTTTTGTCCTGTTTATTACGCTTTCTGGCGACAGACAGATAAATGAAGCTGAAATGTACAAACAAAGAAATAATTCATGACCGCCATGGTTTGTTGAAAATTTACAGAATGATGCTCTTTATTCTGCTTAGCCAGACAGAGAATTTGCATATTGGTGCACATTATTTTTTGGTAATATTTTACACGCAGCAGTGGAGAATAATTTCTATTTTCATGTCTCATTTAGTGTAGGGTCATAACGGCCATAGCCTAACTTTTACTGGAGTATTTTTGCATACCATATCATCACAGGGGCCGGTAACATACGATATTGATAGACCGGGTCCCATATATGGGACCCGGTCTATCAATATCGTATGTTACCGGCCCCTGTGCATATCATGACGTCATCTACATGTATTTCAAGGTTAAGACTTTTGTGACGTCGCTCATTATGTTTTGAATAATCAAACATGAGAGGTCGTCATGACAGCAATTGTTGGCATATAAGAATATGCAATTTAAGTAATTTTGACTTAAATTTGTCAATATTTTTTTTTTCTAAAAAGGAATCTTGAGGTACAAAATGAAACTAAACCCGAGGTAAAACCATTTTCTAATTTGCATTGAGCCAAATTGCAGTAAATATATTTTGATTCTCATATCTCATATGTCTAACAAATATGAACATTCAAAGCGTTTCTTGGTAGATTTTTTCAGATTTTCTGATAGTTTTGCAACTACTATGTCTTTTTGCCCTTTCGATTTCGACTCGATAATACTATTCGTTAATTCTATTTTATACTGCAAACTCTCTATTTGCGTACGTAAACTAAATTGACTGTATAAACATAAGTGATATGCAGTCACTGATCGTATAACACTTTCACAATGACAACAATGTGTTTCCGTAGAGATTGTTCCATGACGTTGCAAGAAAGCATGGATTCATCTGAAGCTAAGGACGTCTGCTTCATTTTTAAATCATCATTTTCACCTATAAATTTTACCAAAAATTCGCGTTGTTAATGTTGCAGTATAAACACAATAAAATACATTGACTTTACATAAATTCTATATAAGGATTCGGCTCAAAACGGTGAAAATGCTCGCCGAAGGCTCGAACTTTCCCGCGTTACTAAGCCTCATCCTTATGTTGTGTTTATGTCAAGTCAATGTACTTTTATTGTCTATATTACCCTCATTCCATATAGGAAGGAGCTTTGAACTAGCATGCAAATCACCTTAATTGATGTAAAAATGTATGATAATCATTTTGTAACCAATTAAAGCTTACTTTGACCATGAAAAAATAATCAAACCTTAATGAAACTGTGATATTCTAGTTTTTCCGCTGATATTTTGGCGTCAGAATTTTGACTTTGCTTATTATACCTGACTCATGAGATTGTAAACTTAAATTGGGAATGAGTTCTATTATATATTTGTTTGCCAACGCGAGGCAATCAAAAAAAGAGGGAATATAAAGACCTCTTCATTATTATGAAAATCCATCCAAATTTTCAAATTAGAAAATATGTTGTCATAGGGTAACACAAGAGTATTAAATAACCTATTATAATCATTGTAATAATAATTTGCTGTGTATCTTCAATATTGAATGTTATAAGGGTAGGATTATATTTTTGTTATGTTGAAAAATTGCTGTGTAGGAAAAGGGGGAGAGACGGGTTTGCATCGTTCGTGTCTCCCCTTTCCCTCCACAAAGTTGGGAATGCGATTTCTCCTGTTTCTTGTTACATATTTTGTTTTACTGGGGAAACTAGCTCTAGACTGATTGATTTCACAGCTGATGCGGTCTTTCGAGGCTGGGCCCTGGTAATAACAAAATATACAGTCGATATTTTCAAACAACAAGTCAATAGATAGAAAGATAGAAAAATATCAAATTCAAATAAAATCCGAATACAAATGTATCTTTATTCACTAACATTACTTGGAATATTTTATTTATCTTTATGAATTATCTTTCTTACTTTATAACTTTACGAATACAAACTTTTCAATTATTTAAAACAAATAAATTCCATGATACAGAATTAAAAATATTATTTATATTCAAAATTAACTTATAAAATGATTTAAACAGATACACACCTGGTAATAACAAAATATACAGTCGATATTTTATTTCGGGTTCACCAAACAACAAGTGACTTTTCGAGCTTTGCATTCGGTTAAAAAACCTAAAGCCACTAAGGTGCCGAATAATTACCAGATCTCTATTCCGATTGGTTGATTAGAGTAAATCAAATTTAGTCTTTTTTATCAAAACTTATTTACGTAAAACACCTATTTCAAAGTACAAAGAAATCTTACTAAAGGGGATAAATTATTTAATTACTCGAAACATGTCACATTTCAAACTAATGGATTTTTGTCAATTTCTATTATTCTAGGTCTTTTTATCTTGGACTTTTTACATAATAATTAGATAAGGTTTCTTTCTAAAAAGGCGACATTAATTCATCTATATTGCTTATTTATTTACAAACCGATTATCCTATTTTTATGGAAAATTATTTTATTCTTTCTTACTCTAAAGTTCATTTAAATCTAATTTTAATCATTTCAAAATATTTATTTATCAAAATTTTAGTTTAATATATTTCACGTATTTTAGCACCATTACATATCTCCGTTGTTCGAACAAAATTGCTCCCGCAATTTTAATTCATTTCAAAACATAAAATTTTATTTATCAAACTTTTAGTTTAATATCTTATACGTTTTATTTATTCAAGATGACAAAATTAGGTGTAACTTTTTCATAAGCTTGCAAACTGCCTTGCTTAATTTACCATTAAGTGAAATAAGACATATCATTTTTTTTTAATATTCAAACTAGGTATTTTTGAAATTGTTACTTTATGATTTAACTATTACGGCTTTTCATTTCTAACACTTCAACATTATTGATATTATTTATTATTCGCTTTCTTTATTCATTTATCTTATTTTTACACATTTATCATTTATTTATCTATTTATTTCTTTATGTCATAACATTATACTAAATTAATGATCTTTCAAATCTAGTAGGAATATTTTGAGTCCAATGTACGAACACCACTTTTATTTCATTATTTATTCATTTATTTAACTTTATTTATCTTTGTATTTTTCACTTTATTTCTTCATCTCTTTATTCATTTGTGTTCAGGCAAGTTTATTATGCTATGTATATTTCATCTACAGCATTTGATTACCAATTAAGCTTTCTATTTTATATCAAATTAATCTTTAAGAGACTTTATGCAAAACTTTATTACGTTATGTGTGGAGTCGACGTTCCACACTTAGCACTAATTTTTATAGAATCTGGTGATCAGTTAGTTTCATTCAACCTCTTATAATAGAATTAAACTTATTCTCTTAAAGGGAAATTTTAAACATTAAATTCTACTCAGTATCAATAGCAATCGCTATAGAGCACAAAGCAAAAACTGAAACACATTTACATCTAGTGCACTAATTATTTATTTACTCACTTTATTACTTTGTCCTTAGGACACTTTACATTTACCTTATAGGTATTTATTATTGAGCTCAGCGGTTCCTCATTTCAACTGTACATTAAGGGAAACAACAATATTTAAAACTACAGATTAAAGCGAAATTTCAGGATTGCAACGATTGTTGCCAGTTCTCTATATTAATCATAAAGGATGACGCAAATTACCTCGTTTTATTTAGAGTTATCTGCCCTTTAAGTTTATAGAATTTGAACAACACCTTACTTCTTGCATTTTTTCATAGACATATCATTTTTTTTTTATCTGCCATTCTTAGCTTTACTTATATTTATATTATTATTATGTCTTTTTTGAAGTTCTTTTTCATATCATTATACTCAAATACGCTGCTCAAAATTTGGTACGGGAATAAATGCGGGTTTGTTGTTATTTGTTTTTTTAGGTTAATTATTTATAAGTGGGGTTATAAATTTTGAATATTGTATTTCTTTAAATCTGAATGATTTTATGTAAATAATCGAAAAGAAAAATGAACTGTAGGCAATAAACGATGTACAGATAGAGTTTGTTCCATTTTAAGGCTTAACATGCCGAGTCCGGGCAAGCTCAAGAAACATCAGAAATGAGCTATGCAAACAATACACAAGAGCTAGATTCCCCAACACAAGTGAGCTTAGTTCCCAACAGAGAGAAATTTATCATCAGAATAGGAGAAATGTACATCAGAAACAAACAACCCGAAAACACGGCATAATATTTTGGTGGAGTTAAATGGACTGATTGCGGTACCTGAAGAAGACGGACTTCGGCATGGTAACATCTAGAAGAGCCGAATGAAGAAGAACACCGAGCGGGACGAGACAGAAGAGAAAACATGGCCCAACAACAAGGTAATGTACATTTTTGTAATAATTTATTAACACCTCCTGTGTACAATGGGTCCGGTAATCCATTAAACTGGCTACTATACTTTAGAAAATGGATCAAAATCAATAATGTTTCGAATGAAAGCGCGTGTCATTATTTGCCGTTTTATTTGAAAAGATCCGCTAAAGTTTGAGGGGTTACATGAAAACATCCAAGAAAGTAAGTTGATTTAGAAAATGAGTTTGTAGAACGATTTTCGAAAAATAAAGATGATATAGAGTTAGACATTAAGCAGACTGAAAATGAAAGTGCTTTAGAATTTTTAGATAGAATAAGAAATTTTGCAAAAGAAGTGCTGTTACCTGAAAATTTAGAATTTTACTTTGCAAACAGGGGATTTTTACAAAATTTGAAAACAAGCATATTAATGTGTAATCCTAAAAATTTAAAAGAGCTAAGAGAAGCTGCAGTAATTGCAGAAAGAATAGTAAAAGATAAGGAATCTTGTATAAAATCGGAAGATGTAAAAAATCAAAATCTTTGTGAAGATAAATTAATCGAAATTAATGAGACAATAAATTTGATTGAATCAAAAATAAAAGAAAGTAAAGGAAAACACGATTGTAGCAATACGCAATTTGCCAAAAATCAAAACAATTCTTGCAAGTTTTGTGGTAACTGGTTTTGCTACAAGAAAGAGTCGTGTAAAGCCAAAAACAAAGAATGTTTTAAATGCAGAAAGATAGGACATGTTGCAAAAACATGCTTCAATATAATCAGGAGAAACAGCTCAAATGAGCACGTAAGCAGGGATAACAGAATAAATGTATATGTATATAGTATCTGCAATAGAGGAAAGAGTAACTTGAACAGGAACAATAGAATAAGTAGGAATTTAAACAGAAATAGTAGGAAAAATTATAACCTATATAAAAATGAAAGAATAAAATGTAACTTGAATAAAGTTAAAAGAATAAAATGTAACTTGAACGGAGATAATGGAATAAAAAATAAGTTGAACAGAGAAAATAAATTCAACAGTAACTTGAACAAAGATGATGAGTTAAACTTGGATAAAAGAATAAACAGGAGAATGAATAAAAATGATAAAGTAAATAAAAATTCATACTCAAATAACAGAGTAAATAGAAACTTTGAAAGAAATGATAATTGGAATAGATACAAGGTAGTAAATAGAGAAATAAATGAAAGTGATAGGGTAAATAGAGACAAAAGTCAGGATAGGCAAAGAAGAATAACAGGTACAAATAAGCAAAATAAAGAGAAATTCCAAATGCGTGTAAACCTTATGACAAATATGAAAGGAAATACAGTAAAAGTTAATATTCTAGGGCATCAAATTAAAGGTCTAGTAGACACAGGTGCTGCAATGTCATGCATTTCGGGGTATTTATTTGACAAACTTGATAAGAATAAAGCAAAAGTTAAAATGTCAAAAGTAAACAGTATATATGGAGTAGGCGGTGAACAAATAAGAGTAAAAGGCCAAGTCAAACTTCCTGTAAAATTTAATGATGGTACAACCATTTATCAGCCCCTTCTTGTAATTGACAATATTCATTACTCCTTAATCTTAGGGAATGATTTCTTAGGAGATAATAAAGCAGATATTAACTATGCTACAAAAACTCTTTATTTGCATGACGGACTAGCAGAAGTAGCACTCATAAGCACAAGTCAAAATGAGGCTAGAATTGAGAAATATACTGAACTTCCGGCAAAGAAAATGTCTCTCATTTCAGTAAAAATTCCGAAACGTTTTTCAGGAAAACAAATACTTTTGGAACCTAGTTTTGAGTTAAAAGATAAAGGTGCGCTTGGTGCTGCTTGTCTGGTTACATGTACAAATAACAAGGCTGTGATGCAAGTAATAAACCCAAATGAAGAAAAGGTCGTGCTAAAGAAAAATGAAATCGTTGCCTTAATTTCTGAAATAGAAAAAGATTCCATTCAAAATTGGTCGGAAAGCCTAAATGAAACTAAAGTCCATGTAAATAACATTGAAAAGTCACGAAAAACTAAGCAAGATTTGAACATAGATCTTTCAAATTCAGACTTAACTGATGAACAAAAACAAAAACTAAGAAAATTTGTAAATAAAAACAGAAGTGTTTTCGCAACAGATCTATC
>MJUU01048817.1:142844-155829 GCA_002080025.1 Modiolus philippinarum
TTTTTTTTTCAATTAAAAAGAGCATATGGAGGAAATGTACTTCAGGATACTTGTGTGAATCTACCGAAATTAGATGATAGTTTTTAAAATGGATTCGTAATTTTGTAGATTTAAGGTTTGATTTAAATTTAACTTGGCGTAACAAAATGGACATCTATTCATCTATCTCTTTTTAAAGGAATTCCGTAAAAGTTGCAACAGTTATCAATTGAATATACTTGTATTTAAAAAATTCACTTTACTTTTACGTTTAAAAAAAGTGGCTGTCGTTTTTTTCCAGAATATAAAATCTTTTATAATTGATCTGAATTATTTTTTGAATTTGTAGGTGAAACATTTGAATTTGTTGGAGGCGGACCTTTACTTATTTGGGGCGGAGCTAAGCCGTGCAAATATCGGTCTAACGATGTTGGATATTGCATGGCTTTTATGGGCACACGTGACCTTTTATGCAATATCATCAAATGTTTCGGTTTAGATTATCGACGCTCGTCATCTCTTATTTATTCTTTAAAAAGATCAAAGGAAAAAACTAAATTCATGTTACAATGCTACATTATCTCAGGTAATGCTATATGATCTTAATTTTTGTGGTTTTGGTGCTGATAATATATTATTACCTCATGGTAATTAAATATAGAAGTTTTTAAACATAGGTCTCTACGAATTATATAAAACATTATTACCACATAATTTCATAGAGACCTATATATTAAATATTTATATGTACTTATCAGGAGGTAATGAGGAAACCTGATAATATAAGTCTGGTAATGTGCGCCGAAACCACAAACAATCAGATAGTATAGCATTTCCTGTGATATGCTATATTATCTCATTTTTTGTGGCTTTGGCGTGCTATAGATATCGTCACATTAAATAAAGTAACAAAATTTATAATTATCACATGGCATTTTTCATATCACATCCTTTGTCAGCCCAAGGTCGTAAAATCAACCCGAGGGCCGCCAGGCTCGATAGATGATTTTATGACCGAGGACTGATGACTACCACTTGCTTTGGTAGTTTGTTTGTTTGTTTTTATTTTCCTATAGGGTTAGAAACATATTTTCATGTCAGCTTCAGTGATTAAATTTCTGCTTTGAAAGGTCAGAGACGTATAGATACAATATATGTTTCTGTGAAGGTGTAATATCCCTCTTTAAAAATAAGTATGAGTATTAAGACAGAGAAGACATATAATTGCATGTGTAGCGTGAAATAATGAAAATGCTTCAGAAATAACAGGTATATATCATACATTTTGGGCGGTCTTAATGGGGTTCCCTTGTCCGAAATCACGTCAATTCTCTTCCCTTTCTCTGGCGTTTCTCAAGCTGGAAAATCGGGTTTATCCATTCAAACAGTGGTAAAGTTTTTTGCACATGGATAACATTTTCTTGGTCATAAGTCATTTTAAAATACATAAAATAGACCGTGTATAATATTTAATCAACTTCCAATTATAATTTCATATATTTATAGGCCTATAAACATCCGGTTATGCAAATTGAAGGAAAACTCTAGAGAGATCTGTTTCCCGCAAAAAATTTGACGTCTTATATCTCGAAAATTCCTATATGGATTTTCACAATTTTTTGCTCAAGTTGTTCCATTAGTAGTGCTTTTCAAAACAAAAGGTCAGCTCTTTGATTCTAATTACAAAATTTCTGACACTCGTACTCCCTTAAAGAGGCCACCTTTTCCAGTTTCACGGGCTCATTTTCAGTGGTTCCCGCTTCACGTTCGACATGTACATCGTCGGCCTTTCACGTGCTCTTTTTTGCCATGATCCCGTTTCTCGCTTATGTGATTCAAATGGAATAGAACAGAATAGAATAAAATATATTTTATTGTCAATCATGACGCCCATCAAGAGCTGAACAATTACAAGTAAATTTAATACATTGATTTATAATAATTACAATGATTAGCATCTAAAACATGCAAAATTTAACAAAAGATAGCAGTCAACATGGTCAAGAGCAGTGACCCAAGATCATTGTGGCCACCAATACATATATACTGAATTAATATTTAATATCAACTAAAAGTAACTCCTAAGGTTAGGGTTCGATTAAATATTCAATAAAAAGCTATTTCTTTTCTCATTTAACTTATGCAAAAGGGAGGAGATACTCTCAATTACAACTCGATCCTCACATGACATTAACCATATAAATTGAGATTTTTTATCTAAAGTGTTAAAATTTGGATAGAGAGTGCTAATTTTTTGGATTACTCTATTTCTAGTATTGTTTAAAATTGGACATTGTAAAAGGAAAATTAATGAAATTCATCTCCAATGTCATTATTTTCACACAATGTACAGGTTCTATCCTCTATCCGAAGTTCTCGGTATCTTCCTTGTTCTATTTCCAAAGTGTGTGCACTTATTCTGAATTTAGTAAACAATTTTCTTTTGTCCTCATCCAATAAAGATAAATATTTTTCAAATTAGTTTTAAAAAGTCTGTATGTTCTGAGTTTATTTCCTCCATTTCCATTTTCTTTGTCTTTAAAAAGAGCTGAAAGCCAAATGTTATTATAATTTATTTTAAGTTTATTCAATATCAGCTTTTGTAATCTATTTTTATTATTTTTCTAAGAATTTATTGTAATGTTCAAGTAATCATGGCCATCAATGACTGTAAATAAACTATACCAACTATACTTTTTTTGGATATTCAAGTTTTTAGAGACTGTGAAGTATATCATCTGTTGTTAGTAATCTATTTAAATATTTAAACATCATTATAATTATCTATAAATATAGTGGATATCTGCCCAATTCACCCATAACAGCAAGAGTTGTGGATCGTTTCCCAACACCAAGCATATATTTACAGAATTTCAAGTGAACATTTTCTTGTTTAACATTGTTAAAAAGTTTTGATATGAAAGTGTCTCCCCTGTATTTAATTTCTTTGATGCAAAGGCCCCAAATATCTGCTCCATACATTAAAACTGGCTTTACAAATGGAAACCGGATTTTGTCGGGTCCGTACCGTCATTTGATTTTTCTTCTTAGTTTGCCAATAGTTGCTGTTTGCCGGTGAGTTGCATTTTGGTTTGTCATTCTAGTAAGAAAATACTTTTTAGAAGTTATATGTGATATACAATAGCAGTTTTGAAGAATTATATCATTCACGGCAACAGAAGGAGCTGTCATAATTGAAACTAACATCTGAAGAACACTTCAAACTTGCAAAAAGCGAGACTATCTTTCTATCGTAGTAGACCGAATAATCTGTCGTTTACAAAGCTACTTTATCATTCTATATTTATCTTTTACTGATCTGACTTTTTATTTTTATTTTTTTATTTTTCATATTGCTTTGTCACAAAGCAATATAAAAAATAAAAAAATAAAAATAAATATCGAGGAGCAAGACCATAGGCACTTGTTTCATAAAAAAATGTGAGTCCCCCCTCAAGAGAGGGAGGGACTGCCTTTTTTTTATGAAAAAAGTCATTAGTGCCTGTGAGCAAGACATAATTTTTTCCTTGACACGAGAAACCAATTACCTTCGTCTGTACAGAATTATGCTTTTACTCTTGCCAGTCTTGGATTGAAATATGTCGAACATCATCAAGTAGTGACATGAGCTCTCCAGAGCTTTTCATGACTAATTTACCTGATTACCTATACCATTTCTTCCCCCCTTTTGCAAAGGCCTCTGCCAGAGGTACCTCTTTTGTTTGTTTGTTCTTCGTATGTCATTCTGGTATAGGAGCACTGCCATATTATGTAATATAAGGCATACAGAGGAACATTTAATAATATGCACCAGGCATGTTACTTCTCAAGTCCTCAAACATAAAACTAATATAAGATTAAAATGGGGCGATCAAATGGTTTCGGCAGGTTCAGAGCCAAAAAAACATTGAATATTCATAATATATACTGACATATAATAACAATACTTTATAACTGAATGGTAACTCTGTTAGGGCTAAACCTTCTCACGTTAAGACAATTGTTAATGAATGTACCAAACTGTTTCAAGAAAGATAAATTTTCATTTGTAAATAGCCAAATAAATTTACAAGATAAATTCATATTCCCAAAATTTTTACAGTTATCTTTAATCTTTTAATTTTTCGAAAAAATTATTTCTTGCTTCACTATATGTATAATGGACATTCTAATATAAAATGTTCTTCATTTTCGATTTTCCCCATTGCACAATACTGACAGATACGTTCAGATCTATCAGGTCGTTTTTTTTACGCCCGTCTTTGACGGGACGTATTATGGTATACCGGTGTCCGTCCGTCTGTCCACACATCGTACTCTAACCAGAGAACCCTTTGACCATTTTCCTTGAAACTTTGCAGGATTGTTGGGCAGGATGGAAGAAAGCTCCCTATCGTTTTATTTTGTCGTTGGATTTTTCGTTCCAGAGTTTATTTCAAAAAAGCTTGAAATTGCAATTTTCGTCCACATGTCATACTCTAACTAGAGAACTCTTTGACCATTTTTCTTGAAACTTTGCAGGATTGTTGGGTATGACAAGAGGAAGCTCCCTATCATTTTATTTTTTCGATGGATTTTTCTTTGCAGAGCTATAGGACTATGATTATTTAAAAAAAAACCTGAAATACCATTTCTGTCCACACCTCATATTCTAGCTAGAGAATACTTTGTTCATTTTTCTTGAAACTTTGCAAGATTGTTGCATATGATGGAAGAAAGCTTTCTATAGTTTTATTTTGTGCAAGGAATTTTTGATCCAGAGTTATGGGACTTTGATTATTTCAAAAAAAATAATGAAATTGCAATTTCTGTCAACACATTGGTATTCTTTTATTTTAAGACATCACTACCCCTAAACCAATATACTTTTTTTACTGTTTAACATCAGATGAAATAATTGATGCATATCAGAAGTCCCTTGTCATGTTTGTTCAGATTGAGTTTTTAATTTCAAGAATCATTTATTCAGTTTGCTTTAAAGTGGGGACGGGTGTATCATGCGCTCTTGGCACAGCTGTTTATTATTATATCTATCTCTTTCTATTCTTAAAGGGTCTGCACTAATTCTTAATTTGCTTTGAGACTGCCTAATTCTAAAATCATCAATTTGAGTATATTTTTCTCTTTCAAAACAGGCATATTATGTCCTAGGTCAAATCAGAGACATATAATTAAAGAGATTGGCAACATGACAAATTCATGTGAAATCTCGCCGCCATCGAGACTTCGATAAAACTTCCACTTCACAAGAAAAATTGCTAATATCTCAATAATATATGAAAATATCATAATAAAACTATCTAAACTCTACCAAGATGTAAAATACTTTCCAGTTTTCATAACTAGGATATTGTAATCATGGAAATAAAAGAGGAGTCAGGCCTCGACAATACCGTTTGTCCGATTGCCCGGGACAAGTGGAAATGTCTGTCGGACAAGCGAAAATCAGAAGTCACTTGTCCGTCGTGACAACTTAAATTTTTTAACAAACTAGGATTTCAAATCCCCCACAACGATGCGTAATTAGAAAATTTGCTTAGATTCCTTTAAAAACAAAATTTTTATCATGAACTATTGAACAAAGAACGAAAATATTGACATATTTTAACGGAATCATTTACGTTTTCACTCGTGTCCGCCATTTTGATTATACCGATCGTTAGATGAAACAAATAAAAATACGGATTCTTAAGCAAAACGAAATTTGAATAAAGAAACGTACGCATACCAGTACATATAATTGACATCCATGGAACAAGGGAATTTTTCTTGATAAGATCAGGCATATTTACAAGATTTTTTTTTCAATTAAATAAATTCAAAATATGTTTTGTCTTCAGTTTAATGTACTCTTTTTTCAACTACATAAGCCCCGGTACATAAGCCTATGTCACTATGTATCATTTCTATTATACTTATCCAATACACCTTTTTTTCCTTGATTTTTATATTTATTCTCAATACTCTTTTTGGATATTCCATCAAATATTTCGGACAAGTGATAATTTCATTCGGACAAGTAAATCTTCAGAGGTACTTGTTCGAAGGGACAAGTTTGAAAAAAGTAATTGTAGAGGCCTGGGAGTTTCAAAAGTAAACAAGGCACACCACGATCTTCGTCGTCAGATTTTCACATGAAGTCCCAGCTTTTTTTTGTCAATATCTTTTCTGTTAATCAATATTTTCAATTCAAATTTTCTAAACTCTATAAAATAATTCAGGGAAACAATTCACTTTTCGGATTAGAAATATGTCAACTAAATTAAAAATAGTTTAAGAAGTTCTGATGTGGCTGTATTATGTTTGTTTTGATTAGTATGGTGTGATAGTAGAGTTGCCATTCTCTATAATTATATTTATCGGTAATTTGGGCGAGTTTCCTTTGATCTCTACTATACCATAAAGCTTGTATCAAAGGCAAGACGACCAGCAACAATTGATACTAGAAATTATCAGCTGTTGGTCATTTGGCATGCGCGAACATGTTGTGGAAGGATATATCTTTATTTTTTGGCCAATCGCGCTTCAGTGGTCAAAGAGCAAAAAAGCACGTGAATGATGTGAAAAAAACTAAAGCATAACATAAACGTGCAACAAAAAATAACTACACCTTTTTCGTAGTAAATAAACGACAACGTAGTAAATAAACGACATCAAAACAAATTTTCATGCAAACAAGAAATAAAAGATAATTAAATAAAAAGAAAATCTTGATAAAAAACACCAACAATCAACAAAAAATATAAACATGACATGATGAGTTTGTCCATATTTCTAGTAAATCATTGCAACGAGACTTTGGGCTTATCAAAATTTGGTATAGACAGGAGAAAAGGCCACAGAGAAGGGGGAGGGAGCAAACTTCAACTCTGGATGAGATCTTAAAAGGGAAACAGCAACAGGGACAGAGCACTATTGGCCGTTGAAGGGGTATAAATAAGAAAAAGTGACAGGGACTGGGGGAAATGTCTTGTGTTCGCAAAACAAGAGTAACATCATGATAGCTGAATTGACGCCATGACACCTTGACAGTTCCACTGAGGACATTGAAATATGAACAATTTCCTTTTGATTATCCCCAAACATCAAAACATTTATCACATAGTTTCAACCTACCTTATCACACTTTAATATGATCCTGAATTTTGTTTCAATGTGACATTTTCATTACTTCCAATAGATGCCCCTTCCTTCGTTCCTTAGCGTAACCGTCATCATGCATTTGAATGAATGGAGTGACGTCATGTAAGTGACCGCGTCATGCATAAAAATTTGACAAAAAAATAGTGCATAGTTTTTCACTATTGAACGAAAGTTATTGCAAGACAAAGCGTAAAAAAGGAATATAACTGAAGTAAAAAGTAATTTAGTTTGTATTCCATTGTGGAATTACCGATAAAAAAATTATTAGTATTTTTGTTCGCTCGGCAAGGATTATCAGGTCCATACCAGATTTGCCCTACAGGCTCATCTGATATGGACCTGATAATCCTTGTCTCGCGAACAAAAATACTAATAATTAATATGTCTCTGGTCAAATTAAGTCAAAAAGCTTTATTGATAACTTATAATAACAACAAAAATAAGATCTTATCATGCTTATGAGCTTTTAAAAACAACATATCACATGACAAATATACAAGTACCTCATACATTACAATACAAGCTTACATATTTAAATACATACATACAATAAAATCTACAAACAGACATGCATATTAAAGTCATTGATATTGAATGAAGCACAGATACATGTATTATATTGTTAAAGTAAAAACCAGAAAACCAAGCACTAAAATGTAGCACAAGCAACATAAAATGGGTTGAAGATTATGGCCCATATGGGGTTACAATACCTTAGTTTGGTTATAACTCATCAGTTGGAGACTTTATTACAGTTATAGATTGCTAAATGGATTTGACAATTTCTGTGAAAAACTTTTTGATAAGAAATTAAGATGCAGCAACTTTTAAAAAGAAGTTAAACATCTACATGTATTTTTAACTCGGCGAAGGTAGTAGGCTTAATAAATTTGCACTTTGCATGGGCACACTTTCATGGCCAGTTTTCCTGCAAAAAATCATAAATACATATGTAGTACAAGACAACCATACGGAAAGTGTGAAGATTAAATTATCATTGTAAAAGATAAATGGTCTTAATAAATCTGTAATCAGGTAATTAAATAAAAACAAACATGCAGGTCATTCATTCTGTGTCAAGGTACAAAGAAAAAGTTTGGTAAAATGGCACATGATAAATCTTTGAAAAAGCATGAT
This sequence comes from Modiolus philippinarum, assembly GCA_002080025.1. NCBI lineage: Eukaryota > Metazoa > Mollusca > Bivalvia > Mytilida > Modiolidae > Modiolus > Modiolus philippinarum. Next base: position 151,104 of record MJUU01048817.1, read on the forward strand.
GCTTGATCATTTGTTGAAAATCTGAAAGTCAAAAATGAGCAAAAGAATGTATGTCTTCTCAATGAGATGTGGGAAGATGGAGATATTTTTTTTGATAGGCATTAACAATGTTTAAAAAAAAGTGGTGTTCCAAATGTGGCCAAGATTAAGATATTAGTTGTTTTCCTAGCTAGTAACAGGGTGTAGCTAGGTAGGTTGGGGAATAATTTTATTTTTTCAACAAAGGTGATTTTTCAACAAACTACAGGTATAACCATGATAACAACCCAAAAGCAGCAACAAAATACTAAAACAAACCTCTCATACATGTACTGAAATTAAAAAGTGGATTATGGCATCATTGAGTCGAAGGAAATTCAGAATATAATTTCACTTAGTCTTGGGAATTACACATACAAAATACATAATGACATTACATCAATATGGCCCTATATGTGTACTAGAAAAATCAAAGAAATGTCAACAGTAAAATGAAATTTACTCTGGAATAAATATATGAAAAAAACATATAATATTACAATTGTGAAATCCAGTGCACACCCACGAAAAAGAATGCAATACCGTATTTAAGCTCATTTCAAGTTCTTCATATTTTTGTGTCCTTTAAGGGCCCATTGCAAATGAATTATTCTTCCCACCACAACAATTCTAAAGTAGATTCTTGTACATGTTATAATAATAGTAATAAAAAACAACATACACTATTACCTTTCATCTCTATTTACAGGTTTTAACAAAATGTTTCTCACAAGATCTGAATACGACAGAGGTGTCAACACATTTTCACCAGAAGGAAGATTGTTCCAAGTAGAATATGCCATTGAAGCAATCAAGGTAGACATTAAACACAGTCATGACAGTTTTACAATTTTTAAATTGATTTCAGTTTGTAAATCATGTGGTTAGTTAGACATCTACATTCGCTGTATCAAGATGTAGAAAAACAATAACAATTAATTTATATTTTTTTTTGTTTATATCATATTCTGTCACGTGTGTAAATGTTTACACATAAATTTGGTTTATTTAAAATGCATAAATGATCAGAGTCACGTGACAAAGTTTTAAGTCATTGTACAATGGTCAGAAAAGACGAGGCTGCCACAAACATGAGTGAAAAATATGTTCCTCTTTATTTCAGCTTGGGTCCACTGCTATCGGTATACAAACCAGTGAAGGTGTTGTGTTGGCAGTAGAGAAAAGAGTTACCTCCCCTTTAATAGAACCAGCTAGTATAGAGAAGATATTTGAAGTAGATGATCATATAGGCATGTTATTGTTATTCTGTTTTTTTTTTTAATTTATCATAGTTAGAATTGACTCACAGATTCCTTGTTAGTTCAGCGAATATAGACAAAGAAATTAAAGTGTCAGCAGCAAGTGTAAGATGATACATTACTAAAATCAACAGTTTTAGAAATTATATAAAGACAGGAAACAGTCCATTATTAGTAGAAGTCTGCAACTCGTTCAATATGTTTTGTGACAGAGTTGACCCCAGATTAGGCCGTTATCAGTAAAATCGTCTACTGGGCGTTCCTCCCAATCTCGTTTGTATAGTACAGAATGATGGGTAAAAGTTTTATCACAATAAATTCATTGATAGTATTATGTTGTGAATGTGGATTTTCGAGAAAATAATAGAAAAAAAACGGTTAATATCGAAAAGAATCCCGAATAATGAAATTGCAAATGCACAGCAGTGCCACACACATTTGTAACCATGTGCTTATGTAATAATTCTCATAATTCATGTAAATGCTATGTGGCATGAAAAAAAATTCAAATATTTGTCGAGACAACCTCTGCTACCCCACTATTTTATAATAAAAGTAGATGTATATTGCCAGGATCCGTTCTTTGATTACGCATTTTATTGCATAAATACGAATGACTTCACCATATTTAGCTTCAATGTCGATATATTGGTAAGCTAAAATGTTAACAAAATAATAAAAAAAAAACAATGCATTCTTTTTCATTTTTAAACATCATGTAAACATTACTTCTGTTTTTACTTTCAGTCTACTTTCTCTAAATAGTACAAAACTTGCATTGAACAGTTTTTTTTTCTAATAAGTTCCGAATTTAACCCTTTATTTCATATGCATGTAAGTATCTATTTTGTAGTTTTAAATAGAGACATCTGCAATTGATCCGTTATTAACTATCTTATTTATCTGAAAGCTGACAGAGTAGCGCTTGACACGCAGCGAAAATAAAATGTCCCTGTAGATTTTGCATATATTAACTGTACCCATAATGCAACATTTATTTTCTGGCCATGAATTTTTAGCTACTATTTTTAGTCTTCTCACACGAAATCTCGTTTGAATCACAGCGGTAGTCTGGGGACAACGCCCTCTACTGATGTATTACAAGTTGCTGACTTCTGCTAATAATGGATTTCTGGTAATACCTAATTCAATGTTTGAATTTCATGGTGCAGGATGAGCCAAAAAGCTTCAATGAAGTTTTTTCATTAAAGGGAAAATTCACTAACTTAATTTACTCTAAGTAACATTGTGAAGATGTTGACCAAGTTTAAAGTAAAAATTCGCATGGGTTTAGGAGAAAAACGATATTTATTATTCATTTCTGCTACAAAGTTTAGCTGAGTGACGTCACTTGGCTAGATCTCGGTCATTTTAAAAAACAATCATACCACTGTTTATATCGTTATTTAAAGCGTTCGAGAGAGATCATGAAATAACTAATTACTGTAGAAAAACAAGGACAAGCGTGTTACCCTTTTGTCAAAATCTTATTGTTTCTTTCTGCATAACTTCTTTGTAGAATAACTAAATACTAAATTTACTAAGAAATAAAATTGGTTGTTTATGTTTTAAATCGATGCAAAAGATATCAGAAAAGTAGTTCAAAATAACAAAAACATTAATTCTCTATCATTATCCTCAAAACAATCTAGGAAGTAAAAAATATGTGTGCACACACACGCGCGCGTGCTCCTGTGTTCCAGTGATGAAAAATTAATACCAATGTAGTGATGTTATCATTAGAGGTTAATTAACAACCAAATATACATAATCATGTCCCGTGTCAAATTTACCTGTGGCATGCCCTAAAGGTAAATGTGGTGTGTACTGCACTAATTACAGGTAGAAAAGGCACACTCTTGTTTTGAAAAAAAAATCGCTTATAACACAATACACAAATCTTATTTAAATTACTTCACTGATATTAAATGAATAACGGAAACGGGAAGTTAGATGCATTTCATTCAGGAGGTCACACGCAGTAAAAAGTGTCATTCACCCGGCTCAAAAACTGGATGATCTGAAGAGATTGTATTCGGGGTTAGAAATGATTTATTTCGTGCAGCAGTTTGACAAAAATATGACTAATTAGCGTAGACCCTTTTTTGGACCCCTTTTCAGTAGCCGAATCCGCCTGTGATCAAACTTTGGTTTACTTCTGTCTGGGACAAATATGATCAATATACATGTATTAGTCCCAGCTTCTATATAAAAAGAAATAACGCTATAAGAGGTAGATTTTCGTAATGCCTTTTTAATGTCTTCAACATTTTATAATACAAGAAACTTTCAAATGCTTATGTGTCATGGGTTCAAATTGTCTGAAAAAATTATATACTTATAATGCCGAAATCGTTTATACAGACATTTGTGTTATGTACTGTAAACCACGGAGATTAGGCTGTGTTCAGTATACCTAAGTTAGTATTTGTACGTTTATATGCAGTTTTATGACACCTTTTATCGCACTTTTTAGTCTTATTTCAACGCCATATTCATGAGTTTTATGTGATTCAAGCACAATACCAAGACCCTGAGCATGCGATGTTTATGAAATTGACTTTTATAATATGATAAGTTAATGCATTTCTAGATTGTTATATTACTGAAAATGACTCTCTCTATGATTTTATACATCTGTGTGTCCCAACGATCCAGAATATTTTGCCATACAACTTTATATTTATATAGAAAGTAATATACTTTGCACGAAAATACGATAAATAAAAATCGTCTATACATCAGACTTGTTTTTTTAAATAATTGCACCAATTTCATTTTCTGCATAAAATGAGCTGTCTCCTGCGCGACAATACAGCATGACAAAAAAACGTAGGTCTAATGTAAATACCACTGCAATCGGTTTCAAGAAAAAAAAAAACAACAAGATAGAGGTTTCTACCCGAGTTTCTACTGTTTGTATGTATGACTATAGGCACGTGGATAATAAGTCTAAGGTGTGTGTCTCATACCGATTCAATGCATAAGGTGTTTGCGGAGTTGATCATGTACACAGCAGGTGGTATCAACAGGGAATTATACTCCGAGGTCGTCATTTTTCCAGGTAAGGTGAAGCGATTTATACAGGTATAAGTGGTCAGATGGGTCTGACACCTGTCTTCTCAATAAACACTTAATACACAATATGGTCAGTACAAGCCTGCATAACTTGAATCCTAATTTCTACAATGTTTTCGGTTTATTCAACTGTGAACACGGGAACTTCGTTAAAGTTCTGGATATATTATCAATTTAATGATATATCAATTTAATGATATATTAAGAATATATTAATAAATAGCTGCAAATTTTCATTTCTTTATTGAATAAATTACAAATCTTTGAATATAGTGCAAGAAATTATATTTATTTGGACAGATCAGAGTTATGTACTTGTTGTTTTTACACAGGCTTATCGAGTTTTGGTATTTTGTGGTCTTTAGGTATCA
>MJUU01048817.1:163894-178302 GCA_002080025.1 Modiolus philippinarum
CCCTGAAATTTTGAAGAAAATCCATAAACCCTTGTAGGAGTTATTGCCCTTTTTTCACCGAATTTTTTAAATTTTCGTATTTTTCAGCTATTATTTCCAAAACTATAGAAGATAAAGGTTAAGTGTAAATTGATGAAATGTTTGCCTTGCTGTGGCAACTTCAAAACTGATGTTGAAATTTGTTCCTTGACCGCCATTTTCAAAATGGCTGCCAAAAAAAGGCGGGAAAAATCAACATAGTCCGATTTCAATGAAATTTGGTTTCCAAATAGATCTTGATGTTGCGAGTTCAAATCCGGTGTTGAAAATTGTTCCTTAACCGCCATTTTCAAATGGCCACCAAAAAAGGCGGGAAAATTCAACATTGTCCGATTTCAATGAAATTTGGTTTCCAAGTAGATATTGATGTTGTGACTTCAAAACCGATGTTGAAAATTGTTCGTTGACCGCCATTTTCAAAATAGCCGCCAAAAAAGGCGGGAAAATTCAACATTTTCCGATATCAATGAAATTTGGTTTCCAAGTAGATATTGATGTTGCGACTTCAAAACCGATGTTGAAAATTGTTCTTTGACCGCCATTTTCAAAATGGCCGCCAAAAAAGGCGGGAAAATTCAACATTGTCCAATTTCAATGACATTTGGTTTCCAAATAGGTCTTGATGTCGCAACTTCAAAACTGCTGTTAAAAATTGTTCTTTTACTGCCATTTTTAAAATGGCTGCCAAAAAAGGCTGGAAAATTCAACATTGTCCGATTTCAATGAAATTTGGTTTCCAAATAGATATCGATATTGAGACTTCAAGACCGGTGTTGAAAATTGTTTTATTCAAAGATCTTCTCCTCTGAAACTAGTGGGCCAATATTAATCAAACTTTGCCAGAATCATCACCTGGGTATACACTTTAAAGTTTGTGATTTTTATGTCCGTAGACCAAACATCATGGCTGCTGTTACTAAAAATAGAATATAGGGGTAAATTGCTGCTTTTTGCAAATACCTCTAAAATCGTTACAGATATAAAAAATATGACAGGGTAAAAATGATCAGCATGGTGAGATCTACCCACCCTGCAATTTTGGAGAATATCCGATAATTCGTCTTTTAGTTATTGCCCCTATTCCGCAAAATTTCTGGGTTTTTTTTTTGTCACTTTTCGTCTTATATATTGAAAATGATAGAAGATAAGTGTAAAGTTTAAATTACAAAAATGGTCAGCATAATAAGATCTACATGTCCTGCAATTTTGAAGAAAATCTGATGACCCATATAGGAGTTATAGCCCCTTTTTGTTGAATTTTCACGATTTTTATACGTTTTTACTTTTATTTCAAAAACTATTTGTGATAGAGGTTAAGTTTAAATTGCAAAAGTGTTAAGCTTATTGAGGACTTCAATTTCTACACATGTCCAGCAGGTTCCCATCTCATCCAAGATGGCCGCCGGCAGGGAACATAGTTTAACATAGGGACCCAATGGGAAAGGCATTCAAAGATCTTTTTCTCTGAAACTACTGAGCCAATTGGAACCAAACTTATTCACAATATTCCAATGGTGATCCACTTCAAAGTTTATGACTTTTATGTTGGTACCTCATCCAAGATGGCCACCAGCTAGGAATATAGTTTAACATAAGGACTCTATGTGAAGTGCATTCAAACATTTTCTTCTCTGAAACTACTAAGCCAATTGGAACCAAACTTGGTCACGATAGTCCATTGGTGGTCCCCTTCACAGTTTGTGATTTTTATGTTCATACCTCATCCAAGATGGCCGCAAGCGAAGAACATAGTTTAACATAAGGACCCTATGTGAAATGCATTCAAAGATCTTCTTCTCTGAAACTAATCAGCCAGTAGGAACCAAACTTGGTCACAATAGTCCATTGGTGATCCACTTCAAAGTTTGTGATTTTTATGTTGGTACATCATCCAAGATGGCCACCAGCAAAGAACATAGTTTAACATAAGGGCCCTATCTGAAATGCATTCAAAGATCTTTGAAACTACTGAGCCAATTGGAACCAAACTTGGTTACAATAGTCCATTGGTGGTCCCCTTCAAAGTTTGTGATTTTTATGTTCATACCTCATCCAAGATGGCCGCCAGGGGGAAACATAGTGTAACATAGTGACCCTATGTGAAATGCATTCAAATAATGATTGTCTNAAACCAGGAAGGGGAGATGATTTGACTTCAACTTTTTTAATGATTCCTTCTGCAATGATTTTTTAACTTTGACAATTTTTGAAAGAAATAATTCAAAAGTTAGATATTTTGAGATAAATCTATCATTTTTAATTGTGATCCTCTTAAAAGATTGTTTTCAAAGTGTTGTAATGAAATTTCTTTAATGCTTATGTTTTTTGTGAAAAAAGAGGCCAGAAAAAAGGTAAATTATTTTATTGTCTGATTTTGACTTAATATTTTCATTGGAACCCTTGTGAAAAGTTATTTCTTGAAGATTATATCATTTTGTCGTATTGTATCCACACCTGTATTGTGTCCACACCCACCTAATGATTCAGGGTTCAATGAGGGGGAGTATATCTGGCTGCCATTTGGCGACAGCTCTTTTTTTCCATTTGGTAGGTCTTTTATGCATGTTAGGCAAAAACCAACAGAAATTCCATGCATATCATATTTAAATGCACTCTCACAATACATAAGAATTGAGATTTTATTCGTCTTTACAAAACAAAATGTAAAAATTAAAATTTACTATTAAAGATCATAGGTCAGATTACCATAAGATAAACAACAGAAGATAAAAAAAGTTTTGAAATGACAGATGAAAATTTTCTAAAAAATATATACATATTTGAAAATTATATTATGAATGGATTGAAATTTTTTTTTTATACTTTTTATAGTTTTATATAGTTTATAGATTTATACAAACGCAAAAATTTTGAGGTGGTAAAATGGTATGGTGCTGTTGTCTGCAGACACTTATGTTTTTGGTCATGTTTTTGGTCAATAAAGTTCCAATTGATAGATCCTTTCCAAATTTTAACACAATGTTCCTTGGCACAATAGGAAGGCTAGGATTGGTTTTTGTTATTGTGGCCCACCTGTTTAAAGAAAAAAAGGGGCCCAAAAGGGACAAATTGGGTGTTTTCATATATAAGGCTGTAAAATCATTATTGTTTATCGGAATTTGATGGGGTTTCTTTCTCTGTGCTTCTGGGGAAATTTCCAATTTGGGATATTTCAACAGATTTCATGTCAGATGTACCATTCAAGAGATAAATTGGGCTCAAAAGGGGGAGGGGGGTCGAATCTCAAAAATATAAATTTCTAAGTTCTGTCCAATTTTGATGCAGTTTTTTGCAATGGGTTACTTATGAAAAATTAATATGGGGCATAATCATTAGATTTTTGAAAACTTGTTTTGTTTTGTGAGCTATGAGGGCCAAAAGGGGCCAAAATCGCAAATGTGCATATCACCTTAAATTTTTATTTTTTGTCGGATTTTGATGGGATTTTTTCTTTGGATTCCTTTTGTTGTAAGCTTTCGGAAATATTTAATATCTCAAATACCGTTTTTGAGTTATAAGGAGTCAAAGGGGCCAAAATTGCAATTTTTAGAAATATGTAAAATCTTTATTTTAAATCGCATAGGATTTGTTTCTTTGGATTCATCTTGATGTAAACTCTTAAAGATCTGACCTTTCAGGAATAAAAAGGGCTAATTTTTATGTTCCCAAGTTTGTGTCCATCTAATTACTGTGTCAAGCTCCTTATTGTATCCATCTAGATACTGTGACAAGCTCTCAACTGTGTCCTCATTCACTTTAAATTACACTTATTCAAATTTCAGTTGTCGACATGCGTCGCTCGGCGTAGCCCTTTATTTTTTATAGTTTTGAATATGTAGCAAACTCTGTCTTAGGAACATTGAGGTTTCATAATATGAGATGAGAAATACCTAAAGGCAGTATGAAAATTAATGTCACTGAATTTTAAAATTAAAAACCTGTAAAATGTGATGGAGATACATGGAATATAGGACATTTTGTTTTTGATATGGTACTTTATCGTGGCCAGTATCAAGTGAGCCCGTTTGGGTGAGCTTAATGCGTTACACCACCAAAAACAAAATGTTCTATATTTCTTTTCTTGGTAATTCACAAAATGGTGAATAGAACTCTATAATAAATTACAATGAGCTGAAATTTCGGCTTGAGGATGGTTAATACATTCTCTATTGCAAAAATTAATATGTATTCTTCATCAGTTCAACTTATGACGGGTATGAACACTACACATAGCTACCCGCAAATGACGTCTTGAAAGTTACCTGTTATTTTCTATCTCACGGCCTGTTCAGTGATACTGACATTATCAGGCAATGCAGATTAAAAGAAATTCATACAAATTACAGATAGATTTTTATACTGATTGGTATTCCTTTGTTGGTATAGTCAAATTATCTTTACTTAAGATGAAAACTATTAAAAAAAATGATAATTAATTTTATTAATATTTAATTGTTTATTTACAGAGCCGTCCATTTGGTGTTGCTTTATTATTTGCTGGACTTGACAAAAAAGGACCTCAGTTGTAAGTACATAGCTGCTTGTCTTATCCACTCAAATTCTGATGTTATGTAACATAAAATACTCATCCATCCAAAGCCAGCATTTAAAGAACCAGAGCCAACAGTTTTTGTCTAAAGATCCAATGAGAAACATTATCTCACTGTACCAAGCTAGTCATAATACAGTTAAAGTGGAGATACTGTAAACCGGGAAACTTTTGTGCTGTCTTCATTTCTCGGTAAATTGACAGGATTTTAGTTCGCACAGTTTTGAATTTGTGCTGCCAAATTGTTGACCATTGACTTCAATAATAGATAAGTATATTCTGTCCGTTTTATTTTCGTGCTTCCATTCCAAACATGAAAACTGCCACGAAAATATCTCGGTTTACAATAATTTTAATTTCAATAAAAGAAGAGGCTATTGATATGTTAATAAAATTATCTCCACTTTGACTATATATTACTTATTTGGAACAGGAAGAAAACAAACAAATGTTTCTCTTTGTATTGTAGATATCACATGGACCTCTCAGGCCCTGATGATGTACATATATATAACATATTGTAAATATCACATGGACCCTCCGGATAACAGAAGAAAGGTCATGATAATATACATATAAAAGTAATACACGTATAATTGTATAGAAGTTATCACATGGACCTCTCAGAAGCAATTACAGATGAGGCCCTGATAATCTACATATAAAACTGATATAATTGTATTGTAGGTATCACATGAACCCCTCAGAAACAATTACAGAAACGAGGCCCTAATAATGCACATATTAAACTGATATAATTGTATTGTAGATATCACATGAACCCCTCAGAAACAATTACAGAAACAAGGCCCTGATAATGCACATATAAAACTGATATAATTGTATTGTAGATATTATTTGGACCTCTCAGAAACAATAACAGAAGTGAGGCCATTATGATGTACATATAAAACTGATATGATTGTATTGTAGATATCACATGGACCCCTCATAAACAACAAGGCCCTGATATGAACATTTACAATTAATATAATTGTATTGTAGATATCACATGGACCCCTCTGGTACATTTATACAGTATGATGCTAAAGCAATAGGTTCAGGTTCTGAGGGAGCCCAGCAAGCCTTACAAGATGTTTATCATAAGGTAATTATAGTGTAAAAACAAAAATGTTTTCAAAAATAAATTCATAGATGTCGCCATATTGTTTCATTCAGATTTGTCATAACATACACTAATACGGTAGACTAGTTGGACAAAAATTGACCATTCATAACACTTTGGGGAATTTCAACCAATGTAAGGACAATTTTGAAGGCATGTTTTCGGACAGAATGTGAATAAAAAATCAATGATTGTATAAAAGACAACATTCTTCAACAGACAGAAGAGTATAAATAAACCAAAAATACTCTTACCATCTTCAGGGAATGCCTTCGTATACATACAATATTAACAGTTGGTCGAATTTACCCATAGTTCTTTCTATTGAAGATGGGTACATCTAGACCACTTAGATTTGATTTTAGGGCAAATAAAAACAGGAATACTCTTACATTTACTGGCCTTGGTGTGATTTTAGACAATGAGACAATGTTTCAGAATCCCTTTACTGTTTATAAATACAACTTCAGGTAATATAAAGACAAAATTATAACGAAACTGAATTGGATTCCGATTAAACTTACCCTCTGGTTGAAATTGTGCCAGTTTAACCCAATGAGTGGTACATTGTTGGTTTGGAACATGCCACATGGATCTATACTGTTTGTTATTCAAATAACTAGTAAATTAATGGCTTGTTCCCATTTCGCCTTAGCTGTGAAATTTTATATATAAAAATATTTCCATTTCGCCTTAGTACATATTTGTGTCAGCTAAAGCGAGATGGGAACTTATGTAAACATCTAATCAAGAGAAACTGGTGTTTATACAACACAATAAACATTAAAGATTGAAGTTGTTCAATTAAAATTGAAATTAATGTAACTTTTATGTGTAATGGCTTGTTCTCTTTTAAGTTGTGTATTCTTCAGTTTCAAATAGGCACAAAGTAACTCAAATTACAATTTCTATGCTTTATTAACATAACTTTATATGATATGTAACATAACAAAATTCCAACAGAAGCATACATTATTATTCATTCATAAACATAATATTATACATATAAAGAAAATAACACTCAAATCAGAGTAGAAGATCAAATAGAGAGGCATACAAAATATTTTATAAACAAAACAATGAAATATGCAAGCACAATAGTTCTTTAATATGAGCACATCTATTTCTTTTACAAGCACATTTATGAAGAACAAATAAGCACATATATTAGCACAATAGTAGCTCTTTATGAAGCACAATAATAGTTCTTTAATAAGCATAAGTTAATAATGAATAATTAAAATAAAAACAATATCACAATACGAGGATAAGCACAAAGTTCAATTCACTATATCTTCTATTTGTCGCTAGTCGAGCTTCAGGATATATGATGCTGTGTCACCATACTGTACAAAGTTCTTCTCTCCTGTGGTTAGTTCGTTCTTCAAACGGTGTAGATGGTCTTCTATGTCACGGTACTTCTTCTCTGGTAATCTTCTTTTCCCATCTGCTGCATACTGTACCATCTTGACCTCGTTCGCTGCCTGCTCCTTCTGGAATATCTCGATGATCTTGTAGATACTGGGGTGTTCTGTCTTTACTCTCTTCTTCAGTTTGTTGTGCCAGCCTTCTAGATGGTTGTTGGTTCTGGGTCCATCAGTCTGGTGGTGGTTCCAAGTTGGTAGTGGGAATCATCCTTCTATCCATGTCTCTGTAACGTAGTCGGTGAGTTTGGTACAGTCATCTCGGTTGGTTGAATTCTCGAGTGTGTGTAACCAGTAGTCTTCAACTCGAGTGGTAATAGAGGTAGAGCTGCTGCACGACGAACTAGTAGGTTAACATCGGGTATGTCTTTGTAGTCTCTCTGTAGTCCACACTCTTGAGTTTTCTTCCATATGGCCTTGCAGTAGTGGAACAGGCAACCCTTGAGTGCAGCTGCTGGGAAGGTCTCTGTTGTTGCGGTGCGTGATGCACATTCAAAGTCGAGGCTGACTGCAGTTGGTGAAAAATTCTGGTTGTGACGCTGACATATCTCTTTGAGTAGCGTGAATAGTCTGGTGTAGGTGGCTGTGTCCCTCTTGGGTAGAAGTGCAGACACTAGAGGAAACATCGCTGTTCCAACAAAGGCTTGAATTGTGAAGATGCTGTCGAACATTGGTGGTGCTGTGTAAAATGTCCCATCACAGTAGATTCTGTCTGTGTTGCTGAGATGAGTGATGTTGTCTGCAGTAGCGAAGATAAGTATCTTGTTGATGTCACTGTCTTCAGCTAGTAGAAAAGGCTCTCCACTGGTAGTTTGGCGAAACTTTCCCTCTAAGTTGATGTAAGCTCTGGCAGTTGAGTTTGGTGGTAGTATCTTCTGTCGAGTTCTATAAAGCGATGACTTAGATGAGTGAAAGGTTGGTAAATTGGCTGCAATAACTCTGGTCTGGGCATCCCATGATGTCTCTGAGTTTGGTAATCTCCTCATCAAATAATATGAATTGCTTTATAATCAATTTTTAGAATATTTACAGTTAATTTTAAATGATGGTAGATTTTCTTGTTTTAGAAAAAAAATCAATTAAAAAACTACACATTTTTTTTTAAATTGACTATAATTTACTTATAATTCTAATTTCAATCATTTTTGGGGAATAAATATACTTTCAAAGTAAAAATATTTTAGATTTTATGCACGAAATATGCAAGATAAATGTAACAAAATCTTTGAAAATATACAAAAAGTTAAAAGAAAAAATACATGTTTTCTTAATCAAAACATGCCGTAATCAATAACTATGTTTTTACAATTCACAAATTGTAAATTCCCATTTCGCCTTAGTACTTTTTTTACCTTTTTTACCTGAAATTCACAGCTAAGGCGAAATGGGAACACACCATCAATGTTTATTACACTGTAAGATGGATCTATTAAATTAAACAGAATGATTGTAAAAGATCTTTATGTTTAAATAATTTTGTTCATTTTGGTACATTTATAAAACATATCAAAATTTAATGAAATAATTATCAAATTTGAAGTGTGAATTACATAGTTCTTAATCACACTTGCATATTTTCATCAATACTTCTGACACTGATTTTAAAAGAACACAGAAGTAATATGCAAGGGAGATAATTTGATTTAAAAAAATTTCTATAGATATCACTAGAGAAATTAACATTTCATAATATATTTTTCTCATATCAACGGTGACCAATAATTAGCTCACCTGACCCGAATGGTCAGTGTGGGCTATAGCCATCACTTGGCGTCTGTCGTCCGTCCGTCCGTCGTCCGTCTGTCCGTTTAACTTTTCACATATTCATCTTCTCCTCTGAAACCACTGAAACAAATTCAACCAAACTTTACAGGAATGATGTATGGAAGGTCCTTTACAAAGATTGCTCATTTCGTTCAGATCCGATAAAAATCATGGCCGCCAGCGCGGAACTTAGGTTTTACATTGGACCTATAGGAAAATTCACACACATTTTCTTCTTCTCCTCTGAAACTGCTAAAGCAAATGCAACTAAACTTTACAGGAATGATGTACTAAAAGTCCTTAACAAAGATTGCTCATTTCGTTCCAATCCCAGAAAAAACATGGTCGCCAGCACGGAACATAGTTTAACATTGGCCCTATGGGAAATTCACATTTTCATCTTCTCCTCTGAAACCACACCAGCAAATTCAACCAAACTTTACAGGAATGAAGTATGGAAGGTCCTTTAAGAAGATTGCTCATTTTGTTCCAATCCGATAAAAAACATGGCCGCCAGCGCGGAACTTAGGTTATGGGAAATTTCACATTTTCTTCTTCTCCTCTGAAACTGCTGAAGCAATTTCAACCAAACTTTACAGGAATGATGTACTAAAGGTCCTTAACAAAGATTGCTCATTTTGTTCTGATCCGATAAAAAACATGGCCGCCAGCACGGAAGATAGTTTAACATTGGCCCCTATGGGAAATTCACATTTTCATCTTCATCTCTGAAACCACGGAAGCAAATTCAACCAAACTTGACAGGAATTGTGTATGGAAGATCCTTTACGAAGATTGCTCATTTCATCCCAATCCGATAAAAAACATGGCCCCCAGCATGGAACTTAGGTTTAACATTGGACCCTATGGGAAAATTCACATTTTCTTCTTCTCCTCTGAAACTGCTGAAGCAAATTCAACCAAACTTTACAAGAATGATGAACTGAAGGTTCTTAATAAAGGTTGCTCATTTTGTTCCGATCCAATAAAAAACATGGCCACCAGCACAGAACATAGTTTATTTTGGACCTATGGGAAATTTACATAAAAAACATGGCCACCATGCAGAACATCGAAAACCCTGCTTCAGCATTTTTCAAGTGAGCGATACAGGCTCAGTGTCTGAGCCTCTAGTTTTTATTGTCTCTCCCACTACGAAAGTCGCGGAAAGCGAGACATAGGCGTGCAAAGTATGATGGCGACAGCGTTAACTTTTACTATATACAGGATATTTTGAAAACCCTTTGATGTAGGAACATCATATTTGGTCCAGTGGTGCTACCTGACGGACATAAAATCATGTGACCTTGACCTCTATTGCACGGTCCAGTGACCACGTTAAGTTTCTCTGATTAGATCCATATCTCAATAACTGTAAGTGGTAGGTCAATGATATTTGGTATATAGGTTGGTCTTGAGTAGTACATGTCAGTCTGGCATATGACTTTTGTCCTTGACCTCAATTTCATGGTCTAGTGACCATGCTAAGTTTCTCTGATTAGATCCATATCTCAATAACTGTAAGTGGTAGGTCAGTGATATTTGGTATATTGGTTGGTCTTGAGTAGTACATATCAGTCTGGCATAGGACTTTTGTCCTTGACCTCAATTTCACGGTCTAGTGACCATGTTAAGTTTCTCTGATTAGATCCATATCTCAATAACTGTAAGTGGTAGGTCAGTGATATTTGGTATATAGGTTGGTCTTGAGTAGTACATGTTAGTCTGGCATAGGACTTTTGTCCTTGACCTCAATTTCACGGTCTAGTGACCACGTTAAGTTTCTCTGATTAGATCTAAATTTAAATAACTGTAAGTGGTAGGTCAATGATATTTGGTATATAGGGTGGTCTTGAGTAGTACATGTCAGTCTGGCATATGACTTTTGTCCTTGACCTCGATTTCACAGTCTAGTGACCATGTTAAGTTTCTCTGATTATGTCCATTTCTCATCAACTATACCTGGTAGGTCAGTGATATTTGGTATGTAGGTTGGTCTTGAGCAGTACATGTCAGTCTGGCATATGGCTTTTGTCCTTGACCTCAATTTGACAGTCCAGTGACCATGTTAAGTTTCTCTGATTAGATCTATATTTCAATAACTGTAAGTGGTAGGTCAATGATATTTGGTGAATAGGGTGGTCTTGAGTAGTACATGTCAGTCTGGCATATGACTTTTGTCCTTGACCTTAATTTCACGGTCTAGTGACCACGTTAAGTTTCTCTGATTAAGTCCATTTCTCATTAACTATACCTGGTAGGTCAATGATATTTAGTATGAAGGTTGATCCAGGGTAGTACATGTCAGTCTGGCATATGGCTTTTGTCTGTGACCTCAGTTTCACGGTCCAATGAACATGTTAAGTTTCTGTGCTTAGGTTAGTTTCTCAGTAACTATAAGTGGTTGGTCAATGATATATGGTATGTAGGTTGGTCTTAGGTAGTACATGACAGTCTACTATACGGCTTTTGTCTATGACCTCAATTTCACGGTCCAATGAACATGTTAAGTTTTTGTGCTTTGTTTAGTTTCTCAGTAACTATAAGTGTTAGGTCAACGATATATGGTATGTAGGTTGGTCTTAGGTAGTACATGACAATTTGCTATATGGCTTTTGTCCTTGACCTCAATTTCACAGTCTAGTGAGCATGTTAAGATTTGTGACAAGGTCATTTTCTCAGTAACTATAAGTGGTAGGTCAATGATATTTGGTATATAGGTTGGTCTTGGGTTGTACATGACAGTCTGCTATATGGCTTTTGTCTGTGACCTCATTTTCATGGTTCAGTGAGCATGTTGAGTTTTCAAGTATCTACTAATGTATGGTCAATAATATTTGGTATATGGGTTTGTCTTAGATGGAACATGACATCCTGCTATTTGGCTTTAGTCCTTGACCTCATTTTCACAGTCTAGTGAACATGTTTGGTTCTCCAGTATCTATATCAATGGTAGGTCACTGATATTTTGCATTTTGGTCTCTGGTTATATATAACAGTTTGCTATATTGCTTTTGTCAGCCAACATGTTAAGTTTTCTGAATTAGTCAGTTTGAGTTTTCACATCAGTTTTGCGACCAAGTAGGGACGGGCGAGACATCAATTTGGGTCCACACTTGTTTTGTTTATGTAAACAATATAATGGTTTAAAAAAAATATGCAAAGTATAGTATATAAATAGAGCCTGAAATTGAGGTGAAAACTAAGATTCATTGTCTAAGTTATAAAAGATAAAATTTCAAAGGTTTGAAAACATTACACAGCAATAGAAATTGACATGTTTGTATCTGATATTGTTATAATTCTGTAATATCGCATTCTGATTTCAGTCAATGACATTATAAGTAGCATGTAAATCTGCTCTGACCATCCTGAAACAAGTAATGGATGTAAAAATTGAAATGTTTACATTGTATACTTGTTAGGCCAAATAAAAAAAATAGGTGTGGTTCCTGTCACCCCTCTGAAAAAAATAGGGTTGGCAGGTCGGGATTTTATTTTATTTTATTTTTTTAATTTTTTTAAATCATATATAATACTTAACGTGTAAATGCATTGTAACCTATGATATAAAACCATTTATTATCCCCACATTTTTATCCTAAAAATGATGTGGATACTTAAGGATTTGTCCAAGTTCCCAGATGATCGATTTTTAGTCTCAGTTCAAGCCAAACGATCGTTCTTAACACTTTGTGACTTGATAAATACTATAGGTTGTTATGAAGTGGAACATTCCTAACAGTTATAAAGAGAAGGTTATTTCCACCATAATTTATATTTTCATATCATAATCTCGAATATTTCATTAGCCACTGTAACTTTTGAGGATGTCAACAAACCATGTGGTCGGTAAAGTGTTGATATAGCTGACAATATGCTATTTATATCACATTGACTCTTGACAATATTTTATTCACAACAGATGTAAAAGAAGAGGTTAAAGTCTCCTTTAAATTTATCCCGCAACAGTTTAATAGGCTTTGAAGCCTCTGAAATATTAAATAACATGTGAAATAAATACGGATACGACAGTCCGCGGCGAACTCGTTCCGAATTTATGATTGCACGAAAACTTCCTGATGGGAAATAACTTCAATTTTCGCGGCGTTTGAGCTCATTTCTCATCAAATACTTCATAAAAAGGTTCCGATAAAGTAAATAGTTGATAAACTATGTTAATACCTATTTCAGTTTCAAAATAACTATGATCTTGCCGCTGGTCTCTACTTAAAATTTGTCAGTCAAAAGTGGCATTAAAAACTAGGGTCGGTCGTTTTTTTTTACTTTTTGGGTGAAAAAAAAGTCTAGGGTCGGTAGGAAAAAATAGGGTCAGTTTGGTGACCGGAGCCACGCCTATTTTTTTATTTGGCCTTATAATTCTGTAAAAATCTGATTTCAGTTAATGACATTAAAAGAAGCATGTAAATCTGCTCTGACCATCCTGAAACAAGTGTACATTGTATATTTGTTATAATTCTGTAAAAATCTGATTTCAGTCGATGACATTAAAAGAAGCATGTAAATCTGATCTGACCATCCTGAAACAAGTTTACAGTGTATATTTGTTATAATTCTGTAAAAATCTGATTTCAGTCGATGACATTAAAAGAAGCATGTAAATCTGCTCTGACCATCCTGAAACAAGTTTGCAGTGTATATTTGCTATAATTCTGTAAAAATCTGATTTCAGTCGATGACATTAAAAGAAGCATGTAAATCTGCTCTGACCATCCTGAAACAAGTTTACATTGTATATTTGTTATAATTCTGTAAAAATCTGATTTCAGTCAATGACATTAAAAGAAGCATGTAAATCTGCTCTGACCATCCTGAAACAAGTAATGGAAGAAAAACTTAATTCCTCAAATGTAGAGGTATGGTTACTTTAATAAACAGATATATTAGAGATATAGTGTAAATTAGAAAGTCTTTTGGTTTGATTAAATTAACAAAGAAAGGATATGGAGTAAATTGACATGAGACAAAGTCTCTACAAATACATGAGAGCAACTTTATATTGTTGTTCTTCGTCTTGAAGTCGCAAAGTATTTATTTTTAATATCAAAAGAACTTTTAAAGAGTCCAAAATTTTTCTCCCTCAAATCCATATTTGTCTGAAACAGAATTTACAATCTTGGATTATAGGGTAATTCTTCAGTGATTATGGGATAATTCAAAGCTGTAATGGTTATGTATCAATATAATTACAGCCCATATGGTAAAAACATACAACAAGAAGGAAAAATCAGCCTTTAAGAGTTACATTATTGAGGTTATGAATTGATTTATTGCATGCTCTGTCCTTAGCTGTTTTTTGCTTTCCATTTAGATATTTTTGCTTTCCATTTAGATATTTTTGCTTTTTTTGTGCTCTGTCAGATTTTAACATTTTTGGTTTATAGTTTTCCAAATATTTGATTTGATCTGCACTGAAGAGACAAAAGTTGTCAAAATGGCCATAAGCAGAAATTAAATTTACAGTAACTTCAGTATTTTGTTATTT
>MJUU01048817.1:192444-203187 GCA_002080025.1 Modiolus philippinarum
GAAACAAGTTTACATTGTATATTTGTTATAATTCTGTAAAAATCTAATTTCAGTTGATGACATTAAAAGAAGCATGTCAATCTGCTCTGACCATCCCGAAAGAAGTTTACATTGTATATTTGTTATAATTCTGTAAAAATCTGATTTCAGTCGATGACATTAAAAGAAGCATGTAAATCTGCTCTGACCATCCTGAAACAAGTAATGGAAGAAAAACTTAATTCATCAAATGTAGAGGTATGGTTACTTTAATAAACAGGTGTACTGGAGATATAGTGTAAATTAAAAAAATGTTTATCTGGAACGTCTTTGGTTTGATTAAATTAACAGTGAAAGGATATGGAGTAAATATACATAAGACAAAGTCTCTACAAATACATGATTCAACCAAGCAATGTTTTTATGATGTTCTTCATCTTGAAGTCACAAAGTATTTATTTTTAACACCAAAAGAACTATTAAAGAGTCCAAATTTTTCTCCCTCAAATCCATATTTGACTGAAACAGTATTTACAATCTTGGATTATAGGGTAATTCTTCAGTGATTATGGGATAATTCAAAGCTGTAATGGTTATGTATCAATATAATTACAGCCCATATGGTAAAATCACACAACAAGAAGGAAAAATTAGCCTTTAGGAGTTACATTATTGAGGTTATGAATTGATTTATTGCATGCTCTGTCCTTAGCTGTTTTTTGCTTTCCATTAATAGATATTTTTGCTTTCCATTTAGATATTTTTGCTTTTTTTGTGCTCTATCAGATTTTAACATTTTTGGTTTATAGTCTTCCAAATATTTGATTTGATCTGCACTGAAGAGACAAAAGTTGTCAAAATGGCCATAAGCAGAAATTAAATTTACAGTAACTTCAGTATTTTGTTATTTATTAGATTATAAACCCCGTCATGTGTTACTCAACAATAGAATTTAGGTAGAATTTTAGTTTTCTGTCACTTGTATCCTGATGGAAGTTCATCTTTTAAGGGAGAAGATTTATAAGTCTGATGTTTGATATTTCCTTACATTGTTATAAACCTGAGTCACACATTTGCAGTTTTAATGTTTTAATTTAGGCCAAGACAGGTTATTTCTATGTTTGGCATCAGTGCTTTGAAAATGTGTGATTTTATAACAAAACAAACAATAGATGTTTTTTGTTTATCGTTACTTTGGTACTTATCTGTCATCTAACATGGCCACCTGCAGGTAACTTAATTTATAACTGGACCTTATGGAAAAAGCATATAAAGAATTTTTCATCCGAAACAACAGGGCTTATTAATACGTAATTTTAATTGTCGTTTAAGAAGATCACGAATATGAATTACTATAAGAAAACTTAAAAGAACTGACATAAACTGAAATGGGAAAAAAGTAGGCAATGGTGAAAAAATATCTTCACATGATTCAATCGAATTCTGAAAACTGATTTTTAATGACAATTGGTCACATCATTTTCAAAAATTCTTTCCTTGTTTTTTTTTGTCATGTTTTCGTTTGTTTGCCTCATACCCACCTACATCTCAAAAATAAAGTTGATGCTAGACAGAGAATTAAAATGGTTTGGCCTTATATGAAAAACAAAACAATAATATAAATGTAAACTGTGGGCCAGAATTGGAAAAAATAATTTGTGACGGTTTTATTTTCTCGCTTCTTCCTTTCCCACATAGTGGAAAAATAAAACTGCCACAAAAATTTCGCTACAGTATACACACTATTTTGTTACAGAAGATGTAATAAAATATTATATTTCATTATTTTAGATGGCTAAAGTTACACCAGAGAGAAAATTCCATATGTTTTCAAAGGAAGAATTAGAAGATGTGATCAAGGATATTTAACAAAAGCATTGTTGTATATTTTCATTGTTAAGTGCTGGAGTTATCAACATGTTACAGAGAGTCAATATGGACACATTCATCACCATTAAAATATTTAAATAACAAAAGATCGTAAAATCTTTACACACCCCTTACTACACGGTAGTACAGAGCTAATTTGAATTTTGCCTTTGGTTGCTCATTGCAAATTATTGAGTGTATTCTGAATTGAAGATTGTGTCATAGCTGTTTTCCTGTTTATAAGGACTTTATTAGAGGATTGTCAAGAAAAGTGAAGGTTGCCTCTATTGTAATCAGTTGATTCATGTCTCTGTCTGTAAAAAAAGTATGCAGATTTGCATGAAGGAATTTAATTTTTTATCCTACACCATGAAGGGGAGATAATTTGACTTTTCAATTAAATTAAGGATGTTGGATATAGCGATATCTGTAGTTGGTTGAGGTCAAACCTTAGCCAAATTAAGTTATGGTTTCAGAAGAGTAAGTGGTTCTGGTCTTGCAAAAATTATCTTAATTTTAGGGTCCCACTTATAACTGTCAAATGGAATTACTTACAGTCTGCAGACTTGAAAACATTTTCGAACAAGTTTGGATATTTACAATTAAAAAGAATCCCTGGTATAATAGATATTTGCATGACTGAGAAATCATTCAGCATGGGGAAAATGTGTGATGTGCTCATGGCACATAGCTGAAATATTGCTCATTGGACGTTAAACTCTAACTAATCAGTCAATCTTATACCTCCACTCTTGAGTGGGTGGTAAATTGGAAAACCCTTGTCTGTCTGTCCGTCCGTGCAAAGTTCATCACACTTTTCTCAGCTAATAATAGGCTGACTTATTTCAAATTTGGGATTTGATTTTATATATGGGGGAATTGATCATAAGCAATTTTCCTCACCTTATGTTATTAACTTCCTTTTTAGTGGGACTTAGCCACTTTTCCCTTTATTGAACACTTTTCTCACTTATTTCAAACTTGGTATTTGACTTTATATATAGGATAATGCACCGTAAGCGATGGTCACTGTATGATATCATCTTCCTATTTGGAGGGACTTGGCCAGTTTTGCCTTTTTAATGTGTAAAATAATATGAGTGGGGGTATACCTAGCATGACAACGTGTGCAACCTCAACAAATACAAAGCAACTGGTTTCAAGGTTTTAATTGGTGTCGTGAATTGGTGTTTTTCCATTTTCCAGTCATCTTCAAAGTGGGTGTATATGTGGTTCATTTAACCATACTACACTAAATTGTTTTTGATGCATAATATTTTTTTGTGTTCAATATAATTTTTTCCTTTAAGTATTGAATCGTATATTGCCAAGCAAACAAATGGGTGTTCTGGGGCATTCTTTGTTTTGCCTCAATTATTAAATGATAGATAGAATATAAGGGAGACAATGAAATAAATCCCATCACATTCTTCGACACTGATCTTATTCTCAATTTCATACTCTTTTGATTTGGATTGATGTCCTTGTTGCAGATAACTTCTCTATTTCTTATGCTGTTATCATCAATTTCATTCCACAGGAGTTCAAAGTGTTCTCCCACATGTGCATAAAGTGATCTCACGATTTCAATGGTTGAAATTCAATCATGACGTCAAATATGTTTGCCGTCTTTCCATTTTACCATAGTGACGTCATAAATAAGGTGACCATGCCTGATGACATCAGGCTCAATGAACACATTTATTTCGGATCAGCAGAAAAGCGAGCCATATTTATGTCAACTATCAACTTAAAAACATATGAGAAACATATTTCACAACTTTATCTCATGAAATACATTTTTCCACTCTTGATAGTTAAATTATAAAACAAATTTTTAAACATACCTTGTGTTTTAAAATTTGAGATATGTTGTATCTCACTTAGTGCAGTTGTGAAAACATATATCTGCTATATTTGCCCACCTTCAACGCATACAGGCAAAAGATATTTGGCAGTGCAACTGATTGCATGGTAAATGAGGTCTATAAGAGTTTGATCTAGAGGAGAAGTTCAGGAAATTTGTTCCTTTTTCAGAATTTTTTTTTTAATTCCCTTCATTATTTAGGCAAGAATTGACAAAGATGTAAAAAAAAAAATGAAACCTTGTTTTCCTAGAACTCCATTGATAAGCATTTTAGCTCGATCACCTGGCCCATAGGGTCTTGTAAGCTGTTGTAATCACTTGGCGCCTGGTGTTGGCTTCTTCAGCATCGTTGGCATCGTCGTCTATCAGTTTTAAGTTTTTCAAAGACCTTCTCCTCTGATACTTATTAAACTTGGCCTGAATCATCTTCAGGGTATCTACTTTCAAGTCTGTAGACCAAAGAACATGGCTGTTGTTACTAAAAATAGAACATAAGGGTATATAGCTGTTTGCAAATAACTCTGAAAATATTATAGATATAAAAAATCTGATGGGGTAAAAATGATCAAAATGGTGAGATTTACCTACCTAGCAAATTTGAGGAGAATGCGAAAGCCTTTCTTGAAGTTATTGCCTTTTTCCGTAAAATTTTCAAAATTTTACTTTTTGTCAGTTATATTGAAAATTAAAGCAAATAGAAATGAAGTTTAAATTACAAAAAAATGATCAGCATAGTAAGATCTACCTGTCCTGCAATTTTGAAGAAAATCTGTGGACCTATAGAGGAGTTATTGCCCCTTTTTTGGAATTTTCACAATTTTGACTTGTATCTCAAAAGCTATTTGAGAAAGACGTCAAGTTTCAATTGCAAAAAAGTTCATTTTAACAAGTACCTCAATTCTCACATATGTCAAGCAGGTTTGCATCTCATCCAAGGTGGCCATGGCCAAGGAACATAGTTTAACATTGGACCCTTGAGAAGTGCATTCAAAAATCTTCTCTTGAAGCGCTGAACAGTTTTGATTAAATTTGGACATTATAGACCTTGGTTGGTCCACTTTTAAGTTTGTAATTTTTATGTTGATACCTCATCCAAGATTGATGCCAGCGGAGAACATAGTTTAACATAGGATCCTACAATGTCCTATAGGAAATGCATTTAAAAATCTCCTTTGGAAACGCTTGAAGAATTTTAACCAAATATGATAAAAAAAAAGTCCTTGGGTTGTCCTCTTCAAAATTTGTGATTTTTACACCCAAAACTTAGGCCAAGTTTGATTTGGGGTTCGGAGGTCCAAGGGGATCTGAAGTTAAGCCCTTGAAAATTTGAAACTTTATGAAAGGTGGCAGGGTATCATGTAATGCACCGTTACTATTTTAATGTTGATACCTTATCCAAGATGGCTGCCAGTGGGGAACATAATTTAATATTGGGCCCTTATGGGAAATGCATTCATGATCTTTCCTCTTGAACCATGTGAACAATTTAAACCAAATTAAATAATATTCATCCACTGAATCCCTTTAGAATTTGTGATTTTCATGTTCCTATCTCATCCAAGGTGGGAACATAGTTTAGAATAGGAGCCAATCAGAAATGTATTCAGAGATCCTCAAAACAGCTTGAACAATTGTAACAAGTGTTCATCAAAATAGTCCATGGGAAATACCCTTAAAGTTTGATTATCTGTGATAACATTCCACGAATAAAACCAGTAGCTAGGTGAGCGATACAGGCTCATGTGAGCCTCTAGTTTTATAAGGCTGGAGCAATCTGTGTGGTGAATAATGTACCTTTACAAAATGGAAAAGAATAATTAAATTTATATCACCTTAGGGTATTTCACAGCTGTATAGGTGATGCAGCCAGGGAGATTTTTTGCCACCATTTGTCTGTCTGTATGTTGACCTTTCATTCAAAGATCTCCATAATTTCAGAAACCACAAGGCAATTTGAACGAAACAGTCACAACAGTCCTAGAATGAACCTCCTTAAAAGGTATGTTTGGCACCATGGCAACTAGCAGGGAGCAATGGACCCTATTAAAAAACATTCAAAAACCTCTGAAGCTACTCGGCCAATTGGAATCGAACTTTATGACGAAATGCATAGTTAGCCATATAACAATTTTTTTTCAAATCTGCCCCTAGATGGCCACCAGAATGGAAATAGCTTAATGTTGAACCCTGTTGAAAGACATTCCTCTCTGAAACCATAAGGCGAAATAGAACCAGACTTGGTTACAATAGTTCTTTGATGGCCATGTCTAAAACACTTTGTTAAGTCTCCATCTCATCCAAGATGGCTGGCAGGAGAACAAATTTTAAATTTTTACAACATGCGAAAACACAATTCAAAGAGTTTCTGTGAAACCACTGAGCAATTGTAACTATAGTCCTCATTTGGCACTCTATAAAATGTCCTGAAAGTCTACATCCCATCCAAAATGGGTGCCAGCAAGGAACATAGTTTAACAATGGACTCCATCTTCTCTTCTGAAAACCAGAAGACCAGTTAAAACTATTCTAGGCCAGAACAGTCCTTGGGTGATAAATATGTGGTATGCAAGTAGATAACAACCATTGAAAACATTGTTTCCGTTCAACCATTGAAAGATCTTCCTCCTCTGAAACTACTGGACCATTTAAACCCCACTGACAATAGCCCTTAGTTGCCCTGTATATAAGAACTGGTAAGACCAACGATATTTAGCAGAAGCCAGACTACTAGGCCAGCTTGAATGAGCCCTGATAACAAGAATCTTTGGGTTGGCTCCCTATTGAAAAATGTGTCCAGCAATTAGCACCTCACCCAAGATAGCAGTCAGTAACCAACATAGTGTAATATTAAACCCTATGGGAAAACGTCGAACGGTTTCTCTTAAAACACAAGCAGCTTGGGATTTAAGTTGGTAGCAGTAGTCCTTGATAAAAGATGCCCTGTAAGTCTTCAAACTCATCAAGATGGCCAAGAACATTGTTTTTACACTGGATCTTATGGGAAAATATTCGTTGATCTTATACTCTTAAAACTGCTCAGCCAATGGAATCCAAATTTTGTGACAACAGTTGCATGACTTACTTTTAGCTCAGCTGGCTATAGCCAGGGTAAGCCTTTGTCATAACTTTGCATCCATCGTCCATCAGTCCAGTGTAATTTTTAGGGCCCCGCATCGAGATGCGGGTGCCCTATAGTTTTCACTTTGTCTGTCCGTCAATAATTTTTTTCGTCAAAGATTTCTTAGCTTGTATAAGTGGGAAAGATTTGAAATTTGGTCTGAAGCTTGAAAATGATGAGTTGTATTGTGTAAGCAATTTTCAAGTTTGTCGGACTTCCACTTCCTGTTTGCCGATACTTTGATTTTTTTACTTTAACAAATTTTTCGTCACAGATTTCTTGGCTTCTACAATAGGGAATGATTTGAAATTTGGTCTGGAGCTTGGAAATGATGACTTGTATCGTGTAAGCAATTTTCAAGTTTGTCGGGTATCTTCTTCCTGTTTGCCGATACTTTGATTTTTTTCTCTGAACGAAATTTTCCTCAAAGATTTCTTGGCTTGTATAATTGGGAATGATTTGAAATTTGGTCTGAAGCTTGGAAATGATGAGGTGTATCATGTATGCGATTATCAAGTTTGTCGGACTTCTACTTCCTGTTTGCAGATACTTTGATTTTTTTACTTTTAACAAATTTTTCTTCAGATTTCTTGGCTTATACTATAGGGAATGATTTGAAATTTGGCCTGGTGCTTGGAAATGATGACTTGTATTGTGTAAGCAATTTTCAAGTTTGTCGGGTATCCATTTCCTGTTTACCGATACTTTGATTTTTTTCTATGAACAAAATTTTCGTCACAGGTTTCTTTGCTTCTATAATGGGGAATGATTTTAAATTTGGTCTGAAGCTTGATAATAATAAGTAGTATTGTTTAAGCAATTTTCAACATTGTCAGGCGTCCACTACCTGTTTGCCGATACTTTGATTTTTTTACTATCAACGAAATTTTCATAACAGATTTCTTGGCTTCTACAATAGGGAATGGTTTGAAATTTGGTGTGAAGCTTGGAAATGATGGTTTGTATTGTGCGAGTGACTTATAGGTTTGTCACTGAATTACTTTCTGTTTTGCTGATACTTTGATTTTGAACTTTAAATGACTTGATATTTAGTCTGAAGCTAAGAAATGATATAGTTTGGTAAAACTTCAAGAAATCACTCTATCCAGCAAATTACTGTATCAACACATTAGTGCGTCAAACAGAATTTGAATCCACACTCATCTGATTTTTACTTTTGCCCAGAGTTTCAGGATCGAAATTGCAGGCCCTTCCGACAACGCCAGTTTCGACATGCTCTAGTTTCATTCAAAGATCTACTGGGCTAATTGGAACGAAACTTAACCATTATCGCCCTTGGTGGGTGCCCTGAAAAAAGGTGTTTTTCAAGTATGTGCTATATCCAAGATGGCCGCAAGCAGGGAATATAGCATTAGCTTAACATTGGAACTTGTGGGAAGGTACATTCAAAAATCTTCTCCCCTGAAACTGCTGGATCAAATGACACAAAACTATGTCACAATAGTCATTTGATGGTCCCGTGCTAAACTAGGTTTTGCTATATATAAGATTGCCAACAACTGGGGACATGTTTTTACATTGCAATATATAGCAAACACATTCGAAGATCTTCTCCTCTGGTACTGCTCGGACAATTAGAACATAACTTGACCACAGTCATTGGGTGGCCCCCTGCAAAAAAAAAGCATTTATCAAGTCCACTCTATATCCAAGGTGGTCGGCAACAGGGAACATAGCTTAACATTGGACAATAAAGGGAAAATAAATTTAAAGATCTCCCCTGAATCTGCTGGGCCAATTGTAACAAAACTTGGCCACAATAGTCCTTGGGTGGTCCCCTGCGAAAAGGTGTTTTACAGGTCTGCTTTATATCCAAGATGACTGCCATAGGGGAACAAAGTTTAAAATTGAACCAAATGGAAAAACACAGAGATCTTCTCCAATGGGGAACATAGCTTAAAATTGGACTATAAAGGGAAAACAAATTTAAAGGTCTCCTCTGAATCTGCTGGGCCAATTGTAACAAAACTTAGCCACAATAGTCCGTGGGTGGTCCCTTGCAAAAAGGTGTTTTGCAGGTCCGCACTATATCCAAGATGGCTGACAGGGAACATAGTTTAAAATTTGACCAAATGGGAAAACAGAGAGATCTTCTATAACAAGGAACATAGCTTAAGATTGGACTATAAAGGGAAAACAAATTTAAAGGTCTCATCTGAATCTGCTGGGCCAATTGTAACAAGATCTTGCCCACAATTTCTGTGGGTGGTCCCCTACAAAAAGTGTATTTTAGGTCTGCGCTATATACAAGATGGTCATAAGCGGGAAACATGTTTTAACAAAGGATCTGTGGGAAAACACATTTAGAAAACCTTCCACTCTAAAATTGTTGGGCCAATTAGAACTGGACTTGGCCACAGTTGTCTTTGTGTTGTTCCCAGCAAAAAGGTGTTTTTAGGTCCGACTTCAATACAAGATAGTCGCCAGCTCGGCACATGTTTTTCTTGGGAAAATATTCAAATATTTCCTCTGAAACTGCTTGGCCAGTTGGAACAAAACTTGACCACAATAGTCCTTGGCTGTTCCCCTGCGAAATGGTGTTTTTCAGGTCCGCTCTATATTCAAGATGGCTGCCAAAGGAGAACATAGTTTAAGATTGGACCAAATGGGAAAACACATTCAGAGATCTTTTCAGCTCAGCTAATTGGAACAAAACTTGGCCACAATAGTCCTTGGTCTGTCCCTTGCCAAAAAAATGTGTTTTTTTCAGGGTCACACTTTATCCAAGATGGCTGCTATCAGGGAACATAGTAATAGTAGACCCTACTGAAGCGTTCAAAGGTTTTTTCACCTTACAACACTGGCCATATAAGAACTATATTTTTACTTTAACGTCTACAACATAGACTGTCTATGTTAATCAAGGTCCAGGTGAGCGATACAGGCTCTTGAAAGCAACTTGTTTTATGTTCTTTACAAAGATTGCTGTTGTATCCTGATCAGAAAAAAAGTGGCAAACTATTTCAGAGCCATTACAGAGCATAGTTTTGCGTTGTAATAATCTCCTCTGAGACTATTAAGTCAAATAGAACAAAATCTTAAAGGAATGCTGCATGGAACTGTTAATTTCATTCTTTAAAAAAAAATCTGCCAACAGTTATGGTATAACACTGATAACAAACACTCTGGTGTATTTACAATAGAATATTGAAGTAAAGTAGTGTGGGCTGTCATTTTCAGAGCTCATATCGAAAAGTTCATTGACAGGAACTGAACCAAACCTGTTTAACTTCCCTTGTTTAATGGCTACCATGCCCTCTTCAAGTTTGTAAGATCCTAGATTCAATAGCCAATGGGTGAACCAGAAATCTTTGATATTTTGCTGCATCTCTGCTAAGCCAAGAAATCCGAATAATGATAACTGACATGCCTTCCTTGTACATATCAAAACATTATTGAGCCAGCTCATCATGGTAGCTTAGTACAAGAATTTGTTATCGCCATGATAAAGCTAAAAGATTGCTATTCGTCCATCTCATAGGAAATTTGAAGAACTGATAAATAGAAAAAAGAAGGGAAACGGGGAATGTGTCGAAGAGACAACGACTCAAAGGGGAGAAAGAACAACTCAAATCCATCATAAGATCTTCAATGAATGGTGAGGAAACCCCACACCCAACGGCAGGTCGGAGTCGGCCCCTAAAGAATAATCAAGTTCAGCGAAATAAACACCATCCTAGACTCATATAGACATAAAGTAAACTAAGTAGAAAACAGACAAGATACACAAAGGCTTAATAATTTCCTGACTTAGGACAGGCGCAAACCTGCTGCGGCGGGGTTAAACTAGTTTTATTGGGCCCAAACCTTCCCCTATAGCCAATGTGATAAATAAAAAACAATCGTAACAACAGTAAAATTCAGTTAGCAACATGACTGAGTCAATTGT
>MJUU01048817.1:213007-225064 GCA_002080025.1 Modiolus philippinarum
GACAATGTTGAATTTTCCCGCCTTTTTTGGCGGCCATTTTGAAAATGGCGGTAAAGGAACAATTTTCAACATCAGTTTTGAATTCGCCACAGCATGGTAAACATTTCATTAATTTACACTAAACCTTCATCTTCTATAGTTTTGGAAATAATAGATGTAAATTACGAAAATTTAAATAATTCAGTGAAAAAAGGGCAATAACTCCTACAAGGGTTTATGGATTTTCTTCAAAATTTCAGGGTGGGTAGATCTTGTTATGCTGAACATTTTTGCAATTTACACTTGACCTCTATCTGCTACACTTTTTGAAATAAAAATTAAAAGTGCAAAATTTTGAAAATTTCACGGAAAAAGGGCTATAACTCCCAGACGGGTTTTCAGATTTTCTTCAAAATTGCACAGTGGGTAGATCTCATCATGTTGATCATTTTTAGTCTGTCAGATTTTTGATATCTTTAACGGTTTTCGAGTAATTTGCAAAAAAATGCAATTTACCCCTATGTTCTATTTTTAGTAACAGCGGCCATGTTGTTTGGTCTACGGACATAAAAATCACAACTTTGAAAGTGCATACCCTGGTGATGATTCAGGCCAAGTTTGGTTAGTATTGGCCCAGTAGTTTCAGAGGAGAAGATTTTTTAATAAAAGTTAACGGACGGACGGACGACGGACGCCGAGTGATGGCAAAAGCTCACATGGCCTTTGGCCAGGTGAGCTAAAAATACTAAACAGGAACTGATTATGCTGTAAAGTATAGGCTACACTTCTGTTTCAGATGTATTTTTGTGTGAATAAACCAATATTGTCATGACAGGGGTTGAAATTGAATCATACACATTAACTCCAAATTCATTACATCTTTCCTCTTCTAATAAATAAATAATAAATATTACATTTTTAAAAAAAAAAAAAAGTCTGCATATCCCGTACAAATGAATACCGGTATATGTTAAGATATCAGAAATGTTTGGATATTTTCAATTAATTGTCAAAAAAAAACCAAAAAAAAAAAACAGAACATCCTGCTACATAGTGCAGTTAACAGATGTCAAATGCATAAAAATGATTTTTGTCCAGAGGTAACAAAAGAAAAAACATGCACATAAACAGTAGGCATACAGTAGGTGATGTACAAGTCAGTCACAAATAAAGCTAAATATCACCAAAAACCTACTGGATTAGCCCCAAACAGAACAGACTGTTAACAGAAATGTATTGCAAGAGCACCAAATATATCACATGTGTGATCCTGGTAAATGCTGTAAGACATATAATTACCCACTTTTACCAGTCAGGGGCATCATCAAAAACAATTATAAATTTTATAACCTTTAATGGTTAGAGAGCAATATTACAACTGAACATGTGTTATGTGGCAAAATATCCTACAACTGTTTATTGGAATTACTGTCATCTTCAACTGTTCAGAAAAAGTACAAATCTTTGCCCTGCCTGGTGTCCTAATTGTTTCCATATCCTTTTCATATACATCATTGTAAATGGAAATGACTTGCCAAATCCTTGTCATAAATATGCCGTTTCTAGCTGTCTCCAAATCTTTGATGAGGGAAGTAATTTTGCACTCCTGTTCCTGGAAAGGATAATATATTAATCTAAAATAAATAAAAACTTGAACAACTCTTTTTATTAAAATATATTTTTTAATGCCATTCAAAAAAAAAAAAAAATTGTTTCCCATGCCCCGCCCGTGTCTGCCAAAATGTAGCCACATCAAACTTTTTTCTTCAATAATGTATGTTTTTATTCCAAAAAAATTACTAAAAGCTCAAAATTTTACAATAAAACATATGTGTATGTTTAGATATCTTTGAAATGAAGCTCAGATGTATTAAAAATTTATCATAGATACATCAAAATTAAATTTTAGTGCATCAACAAATCCTAAAAAAAAAATAAATAAAAACCGCCCGCCCACACCTTATTTGAAATAAAAAGGCTTGAGAAACAAACAATTTATTTTGATTGGCCTAAAACTGTTTTAAGGGAAATGTGCTGTATCTTTGTTTAAAACTAGAGAATGTGTCTATAAGACACGGATGCCCCGCCGACAAATTTTCCATAATAGATAGCCCAAGTCAATCGGGCATAAAAATTAGTTATAGATAGCCCAAGTCAATCGGGCATTAAAATTAGTTCCCTGAGTCGCTGAATCATGAGGAATTACCTTTACAGATGATTGTTCAATAACCTTTTGTTGAATAATGGAAAGTAAAAAAAAATACCATACTAAGGCCTTTTGAACATTAAATATTGGTCAAGTTTTAAAATTATCCATGAATTATGTAGTATTCACCAATTAACCATCTAGCTGTTTGAAATGGGCCTAATGCAAAAATTTAACTTCAAGTCATTAAAGCAGAAAAAAAACCAAAAGTCAAAAGTTAATTTGGCCTTGATTTGGATAGTACTCATCAAGTTGATTTATTTTGATGCAACAACATTGGGATAGCATGTCTAGATGATGAGAAACGGACTTAAATGCAATTCATCAAGGCCATCAATTTAATGAAACATCATTCTGGTATAATGTGTAGTTGTTGAGAAATGGACTTTAACGCAAAATTTAACCAAAGTCACTCAAGGGTGAAATATAGGTCAAAGCAACCTAACTGTCAATGTTTTGGGTAGTACTCATCAAGGCAATTAATTTGATGAAACATCATATTGTTATAATGCGTAGTTGTTGAGAAATGGACTTTGATGCAAAATTTAACCAAAGTCATTCAAGCGTAAAATATAGGTCAAAGCCACCTAATTGTCAATGTTTTGGGTAGTATTCATCAAGGCAATAAATTTGATGAAACATCATATTGTTATAATGCGTAGTTGTTCAGAAATGGACTTTCACGCAAAATTAAACCAAAGTCAGTGAAGCGTGAAATGTAGGTCATGGATCCCTAATTGTTGGTATATCTGTTAGTACTAATCAAGGTGCATGTACTGATGTAATATTATCAAAATACCACAAGAGGTTGCCAATATATGGACCTAAATGCAAAACTTAACTTCGGGACGTACGGACGTACCGAGAAGGGTAAATCTATATGCCCCTTCCACTTCGAGGTGGGGCATAAAAATTCTTGAAGGATAGTGTTACCAATGGAGAAAACTGGAGTAAAAAAAGCAAACCATTCACCTACATGGAGTCACCTACAATCACTATCACTTAGTTGTAAATCATGATTGTGTGATATTATTACTGTGTATGTAAATCATGATTGTGTGATATTATTACTGTGTATGCTTGTACTGTTTTTCTTTTTTTTATCCCTCAATTATCAACAAATATTCTTTTTCCATTTTACAATACTGGAAAATATATTACTGATTTGTTGACATTATATTAACACTACTGGAAAATTTCCCCCCATTTTTCATCTTTCAAAACTTTTGGAATAATCTCACTGTTCCCTGTACAAAAAGGTCAACAGAACAGTTAAAATATTACATCACTGTTCCTTCACGAAGGGTGAACAGATTGCAAATTCCTTTGGTATCAAATTGCAAGAAATCTTATCAGGAGTGTCAAACTGGAAAATACAGAATTCAAATGGGATAAGATCTAATACTTTTCAGTATTTGGAAGCTTTTTTATTCATTCGATTAGTGATATGACAATTGCCAGATGTTTTGTGAACAATCTCACCGTTCCCTGTGCATGAAGGTCAACAGATCTGTACATTAAAAATACATCACTTTTCCTTCATGAAGGGTGGTCAGATCGAAAATGCTTTCATAATTAAAAGTTAAAAAAATCATTTTTCTTACATTTCCTCATTTTTATGAAGCTTTCATATACATTTCTTCTATACAATTCATTTCTGCATGTTTGCCTACTTTTGACTTTTGTTAAATTTTGAATTGTTTTATTGGTTTCAGGTTGTTGTCTAATACACATTTTCCCCACATCATTTTAACTTTTGCTAATATATACATGTACTACATATGTACCTTGCTAAAATCTTTAGAATGTCTTCTTATTTGCCTAAATCATCTATCTCTCCAGGAGTTTGAATTCTTCAAAAGAATCACTAAATTCAAATGTTAGAAACCCTGATTCTTAATTGCAATTTTTTTTGTTGTACTCTTGCTGAGTTGCTGGTCTGTAAACTTGGTTGCTTCACACCTGTGTAAGTGATTGAATATGTCAGTCTGTACAGGTCCATTGGTTGCTTCACACTGTGTAAGTGATTGAATATGTCAGTCTGTACTGGTCCATTCTTTTTTAGATATTGCCAGAAGTCTTTTTTTCTGTGGTTTTCCATTGTCGTTGTTTTATATATTCTTCCTTATGACATCCCATAAAGGGTTCTGAAATAAGATAATAAAATAAAGATTTTTACTAGGATATCTACAAGTACTCAGTTAATAGAATAACACTCAGATCATACAAGTATCAATTTCCAATACGTATGTGTATTGATCTCTTGATGTCTTCCCATATATGTAAAATGCAGCAGTTACCCATTTATCACAGTTGTGATTAAAGTTTTGAACATTTAATGTCTTGTTTTTTCTTTTCAAGGTCCCCTGCTGTAGATAGCCATATGTGTCATTTATTGAAAATCTATGGTTTTTATTTCTGAGAGAAAAACTTGATGAACATATAAAGCATAGTCAGAAACAAATTTTGGTAAACAGGAAATAGACATGTAATAAGCCTGAAAAAAATGTCATAGGCTCAGAGAACAAACTGTGTACCAATTTAAATATAAAAAGTTCTACCTTTAAAGGCTGTCCCTCACTTAATACCACATATTTTTAAGGGTTATCTAACGAAAAGTTATAAAGTTTCTTTGTATTTTATTCCTTCAATACATCTCCATTCTTTTCATCAGCTGCCAGTGGCATATCCAGACTTTCTGCTAATGGGGAAACCCATAATTTTTCCAAAGGGGGGGGGGGGAACAAAATAAAACCCTAGAAATTTAAAATTTTTTCCAACCTAAAAAGATGGGGGCTAAATCTGCCAGTGGCTGAATGTACAAGAAGACAAAGAAGTTAGAGGCAGAGCCTGGCAAGTTGTCAAGAATTCATGGCTGCTTTGAATCTATAATTTATCACTTATCAAACAGCATAATGTTTAAATGTTTACCTTATGCACCTTCAGTGTATTTTGTTTAGGTCTCAAGTCTTGTAAATGTTTTGTAGTGCTATTCCTTGTTAAATTTCTCATTTTTGAAAAATTCTGAAAAATAAACTATGGCTTCAAATCCATTTAGAAACCATGCATTTTGTTGCTTTTACGATTCAAATCATTAGAAAACAAGAGGAAAGCTGTCAATGTGACAGCAAACCGGGTTTTCTTATGATGGACAGTATATCATACACATGGGTTGACCCTAAATATTTGAAATGTTCTTATAATTTTCATATGTATTCAATGT
Source organism: Modiolus philippinarum (assembly GCA_002080025.1). NCBI lineage: Eukaryota > Metazoa > Mollusca > Bivalvia > Mytilida > Modiolidae > Modiolus > Modiolus philippinarum. The sequence goes on from MJUU01048817.1 coordinate 218,416, forward strand.
TAAACCTTCCACCAAAGTAGACTATTTCTGAAAGTTCAGCAACTTGGATTTTAATCAAAGAGGAAAATAAAAGTACTGTGCACACCTCTGATACACAAAAATTTGATGTAAAATTGACTATTTTCAACAAATGATATTTTTAAGACAAATTATCAAAAATCAAAATCAAAGTATCATGCACACCTTTGATATATGTACAATTGATCTGCAAAATAAAAACTTTCTGTCTCAAATACTGTAGGAGATTTGCTCCAGACAAATGATGTACCCATTTGGCAGCCACCCGCCCGCCATTTTTACCATTTTAATAACCGAATTTTTCCGATGGAAAACCTGGTTAAAAAGTATACCACAAAGATTGGAAAGCTATTGAGCTTTGAAGTGGAGGGGTTTATTTTCACTTTCAGTTTTGAACTTTCCCACAGATTCACCACACATTCCATCTCCTACCTCATGGTGAACTTTTGAAAATACTGCTAATTTTTAAAGCCTGATGATGTTCTTTTTGAAAGAAAAGCTTTTTTATTTCATTCAAATTTAGGTTGAGACAGGAAGAAAAAATAACTAGAAATGTGTTTATAAAACACGGATGCCCTGCCGACCAATTTATCGCAATAGATAACCTTAGTCAATCATCAGTGGAATTCCCTGTCACCAAATTGGGATGGAATCATCAAGAAGTACTCTCATGACTGTTACAGATAATTATTTCATTAAATGGAGTAAACAAAAAATACCCTACTAAAGTTGCTGAAGCATAAAACATTGGTCATAAAATTATCCATGAATTATGCAGTACTCACTATGGTGATTTATTTGATTAACCACCAAGTTGCTAATAAATTGTGTAAAATGTTGGTCAAAGTCAAGGAATTTGTCTAGGAATTGGGTAGTTTTCTCTAAGATGAGTCATTTCATGAAACATTTTAATGGTATGTTGTGTGGTTGTTAAAACACAAAATTTACTGAAAGTCACTCAAGCNTTAAATGTAGGTCAAAGACACCTAATTGTCCTTGATTTGGATAGCACCCATCAAGGTGATTTATTTGATGCAACACCATAGTGATATCATGTTTAGTTGTTGAGAAATGGACTTAAATGCAAAATTTAACAAGTCACTCAGGCGTAAAATACAGGTTAAAGCCACTTAATTCTTGATGATTTGGGTAGTACTCATCAAGGTGATTAATTTGATAAAATATCATTGTGGTATCATGCGTAGTTGATGAGAAATGGACCTTAACGCAAAATTTAACAAAAGTCTCTCAAGCGTAAAATATAGGTCACAGCCACTTAATTCTCAATGATTTTGGTAGTACTCATCATTGATGAAACATCATTGTTGTATGATGTATAGTTGTTGAGAAATAGATTTAAACACAAATTTAGCAAAAGTCACTCAAGCGTAAAATGTAGGTCATGGATCCCTAATTGTTGGTCAATCTGGTAGTACTAACCAAGGTGCATATACTGATTTTATAATATTTAAAAAATATTAAAGAGGTTACCAAAATATGGACCTAAGCGCAAAACTTAACATCGGGACGTACAGACGGACGGACAAGGGTAAATCTATATGCCCCTTCCACTTCGTAGCGGGGCATAAAAATTAGTTTATTTTTATTTCGCACCATATTTTGACATGCACCGGAAATCTGGTATCTATTTACAAGACTGTACCTATAAGAAATTTTTTTCTAAACCAAATGTTGCGAAAAATTTCTGCATGTATTTTACACATTTCCAAACTTCTTACTCTAATCGCTTTTCAGAATAAGTCGGCGAATAAATTTTTTTTAGCCATTTTGAATTATGTGGTGTAACCTCATAAAAAATACAGATAACTTTGCAGACATAAAACTGTATAAATTCTGACCAGAGGGCTAAATATATACTCATAATGTATCTAGAGCACCAAATATGGACTAATTTAACATAGAGCAGACCAGATTTACACACTGAGGGCATGAGAAAGTCATTTACATATGAGGTCTGATTTTATGTGTGGAATGCCAAATTTCTTGTTTTTCCAACAATGCTCATAAGCATGGTATATGGCAACTGAAATTACTGAAAAAATAGCAGTCAAATTGGTGCAAAAAGCTTTTATTTACTTTTTGAATGTAAATATGTACTAAATGTCTGCAAAAGTACTCCTTTTTTCAGCCTGAATGGAAATTAAAGGTCCAGTCTTAGGGTGCAGCTAATGTGAAACTTTGAGAACTTAAGTTTTCCATTCCTGGTTTCTGCAAAACAATCCATCAATATAAGAAATATTGATTACTGTAAACTGTGCTGTTGTCTTGAGACTGGCTTGTATCAAATATTTCAGATTAACTCATATTTGCAGAGGAATTGCCTGCTTTTCTGAAAATGAGACATAAAGTTTGACACATTTAGACCAACGGTGCAAGAAGATTCACCATAACAATCATGCTACAGTCAAAAAATTTCTTAAATGATGAATAATCAAATCCTAGTTTCATAGCATTGTTCTGACTCAATGTAACATAAATATATGCTCACTTTTTATTTTTGAACCGAAATCTTGTCTTGACAGGCTACATCAACTTTCGTCATCTGTTACATATGCCCTTTTGTTCGAGACTTCAGGTGCATGTTTATTCCTGTTATTTCTTCTCATATTCTGTGAAAACTAAATCAAATATGACATTTAAATATTGCGTTGTGATACTTCTATTCATTTTAACTATTAAGGTTTGTGCAACCGTTTAGCTTTGATTTTTCTCATCTTGTTTTCAAAGTTTTACGGAAAAAGTGTGTAAGATATGTAAACATATTCGTCTTTGGAATCCTTGGAACAAATACTTTAAGTTGTATAGAGATCTGTGTCATTCTGACAATCTATATGTGCTGTATGTTTCCATGCAAACATTTGCTGCCAAACTTCAAAAAAATTACCCCAAAATTTGCAAAAACAGTGCCAATACACATATATATGTTATGAACCAGCACAGCCACTATGCTAGCCTGAAAGCCCTTCACAAACAACTAGAGGCTCAGAGACTGAGTCTGTATCGCTCACCTGACAAAACGCTTCTACACCATGCATGACCAAAAATGATAATGTTTTTTACCAATGGGGTTACATCATAGTGTTTAGGTATGTTCTCAATTAGCACCCGCATGTTTTGTCTGATCCTATTGAAATGAGTAATTTTTGCAAAGGACCTTCTATACATTTAGTATAATCTGCTTTAATTGTTTTGAGAGAAGATGATGAAAAGGATGGTTTTCTCATACTGGGCTCCAATGTTAAACTATGTTCTGCACTAATGAGGCAATGATTTTGTCGGATTGAAATGAATTGTGCAATTTTTAAAGTACCTTCAGTCATCATTCCTGTAAAGTTAGGTTGAATTTGCTTCAGTGGTTTCAGAAGAGTAGATGAAAATGTAATTTTCCCATAGGGTCCAATGTTAAACTAAGTTTCGTGCTGGCAGCCATGTTTTTTTTNGAACAAAATGAGTATTCTTTGTAAAGGACCTTTAGTACATCATTCCTGTAAAGTTTAGTTGAATTTGCTTCAGTGGTTTCAGAGGAGAAGATGAAAATGTGATTTTTCCCATAGGGTCCAATGTTAAACCTAAGTTCCGCGCTCACTGGCGGCTATGTTTTTATCAGATCGGAACGAAATGAGCAATCGTTGTAAAGAACCTTTAGTGCATCATTCCTGTAAAGTTTTGTTGATTTTGCTTCAGTGGTTTCAGAGGAGAAGATGAAAATGTGATTTTTCCCATAGGGTCCAATGTTAAAACTAAATTCCCAGCTGGTGGCCATGTTTTTTTATCAGATCGGAACAAAATGAGTATTCTTTGACAAGGACCTTTAGTATATCATTCCTGTAAAGTTTGGTTGAATTTGCTTCAGTGGTTTCAGAGGAGAAGATGAAAATGTCATTTTTCCCATAAGGTCCAATGTTAAACTAAGTTTCGTGCTGGCAGCCATGTTTTTTATCGGATTGGAACAAAATGAGTATTCTTTGTCAAGGACCTTTAGTACATCATTCCTGTTAAGTTTGGTTGAATTTGCCTCAGTGGTTTCATTCAGGAGAAGATGAAAATGTGATTTTTCCCATGGGGTCCAATGTTAAACCTAAGTTCCGCACTGGCAGCCATGTTTTTTATTGGATCAGAACGAAATGGGCAATCTTTGTAAAGGACCTTAAGTGCATCATTCCTGTAAAGTTTGGTTGAATTTGCTTCAGTGGTTTAAGAGGAGAAGATGAAAATGTGATTTTCCCATAGGGTCCAATGTTAAATTAAGTTCCGTGCTGGCATCCATGTTTTTTATCAAATCGGAACGAAATGAGCAATCTTTGTAAAGGACCTTTAGTACATCATTCCTGTAAAGTTTGGTTGAATTTGCTTCAGTGGTTTCAGAGGAGAAGATGAAAATGTGATTTTCCCATATGGTCCAATGTTAAATTAAGTTCCGTGCTGCGTCCATGTTTTTTATCGAATCGGAACGAAATGAGCAATCTTTGTAAAGGACCTTTAGTACATCATTCCTGTAAAGTTTGGTTGAATTTGCTTCAGTGGTTTCAGAGGAGAAGATGAAAATGTCAAAAGTTATCAGACGACGGACGGACGGACGACAGACGCCAAGTGATGGCAATAGCTCACACTGACCCTTCGGGTCAGGTGAGCGAATAAAAAAGGATAAAAGGATATCATTAAGGATTACTTTGAGATAAAATACACCGAACACTTACATCCATTTTCCCACCATGTGCACCGTCCATGCTTTGTGTCATGTGACGAAAACAAACAGCTAATAACCTACTTTTATGAATAAATTCACTTTTTATTGATTTGTTTCTTACATTTACAGTCATTCTCACAAATAAAATAAAATTTTTCACATGATCCCACTATTAAAATAATGACATCTGATCAACCATATGCACAAATTTTTGACGCACTCTTTAACCCAGCATTTCAGGCACTAAAAAGGGCATCTAAGACCTTATCTCTCAAAATGTACACTTCAAGTGAAGAAATTGCAGAGAATTTGAAAAACAGCTAAAATCAGAATTTGCCAGCTTTTGTAAAAATATAAGTGGTGTTTTTCATAACAGTACCCCAAACTCATCCAATAAATGCAATCAACAAGTCAAAAAAATCTTTTCTCAGAAAAGTGAAATTTCACTTCTTGTATATGTTTTGTAGTGCTATAATCTCTGTTAAAAATTCTAAAAAAATAAACTATGGCTTCAAATCAAATTCCATTCAGAAACCATGCATTATGTTGCTTTTAAGATTCAAATCATTAGAAAACAAGAGGAAAGCTGTCAATGCGACAGCAAACCGGGTTTTCTTTTACATGGACAGTATATCATACACATGGGTTGACCCTGAATATTTGAAATGTACAAGTTTATAATTTTTATCAATTTTCAATGTTAAACCTTCCACCAAAGTAGCCCATTTCTGAAGGTTCAGCAACTTGGATTTTAATCAAAATGGAAAATAAAAGTACTGTGCATGCCTCTGATACAGGTACAAATGATCTGCATTATAAAAACTTCCTGTCTATTAAGCTGTAGGATATTTGTTCTGGACAAATGGGACACCCTATTGGTAAATATTTGATGTAAAAAGTTCAACAACTGATATTTTTGACATAAATTATCAAAAATCAAAATCAAAGTACCATGCACACCTTTGATATATGTACAATTAATCTACAAAATAAAATCTTCCTGTTTCAAATACTGTAGGAGATTTGCTCCGGACAAATGGGGTACCCTATTGATAAAATTTGACCCTAAAAATGACTAATTTCAACCACTGATATTTTTGACATAAATTATCAAAAATCAAAATAAAAGTACCATGCACACCTTAAATATATGTACAATTGATCTACAAAATAAAAACTTCCTGTCTCAAATACTGTAGGAGATTTGCTCCGGACAAACAGGGTACGGGGTATCCTATTGTTCAAAATTTGACGTAAAAATGACTAAGTTCAACCACTGATATTGTTGACATAAATTATAAAAAAATCAAAATCAAAGTACTATGCACACCTTTAATATATGTACAATTGATCGGCAAAATAAAAACTTCCTGTCTCAAATACTGTAGGAGATTTGCTCCGGACAAAGGGGGTACCCTATTGTTAATAAACTGCTGCGCCAAGAGCGCATGATACGCCCGTCCACTGTCAACTCAAACTTTATGGCATTGTTGGACGTCAACAAAATTTTGATTGAAAAAAAGATCAAACAGAATATGTGCCTTACTAAGATGTAACCATTTAACAAATATCAAATTAATATGTAAAGTTGATACAAAGAAAGGTGCAAAAAAATGAATTTTCAAAAAAATGTTAAGTCCAAGGGCCATAACTGTCCACAAAAATCATTAAACAGGAACCAAATTTAAACTTAATCAGTAATTTATAACCATACAATCATATACTATATATCAAATCAACATATTCGCACATTGTAAGGAAAAGGTGGAGAAACTGATGTTTTTCAAAAATTTACAAAGTCCAAAGCCATAACTCTGTACAAAATCAACCAACAAAAACCAAATTCGAACTTGATCTGTATCACACCTAGATATACTCATATACCAAATATGAAATCAATATGTCAAGCGGTTACAGAAAAAA
>MJUU01048817.1:230995-244945 GCA_002080025.1 Modiolus philippinarum
GGGGTCTAAATTCCAAAAGCTTAGAACGTATTCAAAGAGCAATTCCAATAATTCCTCATGAAAATATAAAACACAAAATCGAAATTATACATAGAATTCCAGTCGTTCTGATGAGTACTAATTGTTTCACATTTTTTGGCCCCTTAAGGGCATGCCCCCAGAGATCATACCAAAAGTCCGCCATCATCAGTAAATGAGATGCATATAATCGAACTTGCATACAAAGTTTCAGCTTCCAAACATGAATACTTCAGAAGATTTCGCTTATTACTGGATATCTCGAAATACATTTTCGCTCATGTTTTCGCCCTGAGGGCAAATTTCAAAATTCCGAAACCTTCGGCACAGACAACTTTTATAGTGTTACTTATACCCTTATTACAAGGTTTCTGCGATTTAATGTGTAAGAGGAGTTCCAGCGGAATTGATTTTTTCGTTTTTTGGACCCCCTAGAGGCCATGCCCTGAGGGGTCATACCAAAGTTCCGACACCCTCTGTGAAGTTGCTACATAATGTGCGAGTCCATATCCGAGTTTCAACTTTCTAGCCCAAATGGCCTTCGAAATTTCTTCAATTATTGTATATTGCGAAAATTTGTTTTCCCCCATAATTTGCCCCGAGGGCGTTTGACCTAAATTCCGAATCCACAGTGCGCTACTTCTGATCATACTCTAGTATGGTGCCGAGTTTCAAATTTGTATCTCTTATAGTTCCAGAGCTATCGGGGAGCATTACAAACACACATACGTACGTACGTACATACGTATGTACATACGGACGGACTGCATTACATAATGCCCCCGCTTTCACTAAGCGGGGGGATAACTAAAATTTAAAAAATTTTACGGAAAAAGGGCAATAACTCCAAGACGGGTTTTCAGATTTTTTTCAAAATTGCAGGGCAGGTAGATCTTGCCATGCTGATCATTTTTACTCCATATCAGATTTTTGATATCTGTTACGGTTTTCGAGTTATTTCCAAAATACAGCAATTTACCTCTATGTTCTATTTTTAGTAACAGCAGCCATGTTGTTTGATCCTCGGACTAATCGAACACAATTTTGAAACTGCATACCCTGGTGATGATTCAGGCCAAGTTTGGTTACAATTCGCCCAGCAGTTTCAGACGAGAAGATTTTTGAAATTGTTGACGGACGGACAGATGGACGGACGACGGACGGACGACGGACAGACGACGGACAGACGACGGACGCAAAGTGATGGCAAAAGCTCACTTGGCCTTTTAGGCCAGGTGTGCTTAAATTAGGTTATTTTTATTTCCCACCATATTTTGAAATTTTCTTGGTTAGGGGCTGTCTTGAATTTGTTGAAGGCCTCTTGGTGACTTCAAGATGAAGAACAACAATAAAAGCATTGTTCCTTTGCTTGTTTTTTACCTTGTATTTGTAGACTTTGTCTCATGTGCATTTACTCCATATCATTTTATTCACCATTGTAAATGTTTTGTAGTGCTTTTCTTTGTTAAATTGCTCATTTTTGAAAAATTCTAAAAAATAAACTATGGCTTCAAATCAAATTTCATTTAGAAACTATGCATTATGTTGCTTTTAAGATTCAAATTATCAGAGGACAAGTGTAGACACAGAAACGTCTCGCCAGAATATAAACATCATCATTTACACACGATAAAACCTAATACAGAAGGTCAAGAAAATAATTTTCTTGACCTTCTGTATTAGGTTATAAATGCCTGATTCAACTTTAAGAACTTAATATAAAGAGTCTAAGTTTTCAACTGCTGAGAAATGGACATCAATGTAAAAATTTAACAAAGTCACTGGACCATGAAATTAAGGTCAAGGTCACTTGACAGGTGTCAGACTGGCATTTATCCTTTAATATGTAACAATAAACCTAATATGGAGAGTCTAGGTTCTTTAACTGCTGAGAATTGGACATCAAAATATAAAAAAAAAATAACAAAGTCACTGGTGCATGAAATTAAGGTCAAGGTTACTTGAAAAGTCTCAGTCTGGCATATACCAATTAATATGTAACAATAAACCTAATATGGAGAGTCTAGATTCTTTAATTGCTTAGAAATGGACATCAATGTAAAAAAATTATCAAAGTCACTGGACCATGAAATTAAGGTCAAGGTTACTTGATAGGTGTCCGACTGGAATTTATCCTTTAATATGTAACAATAGACCTAAAATGGAGAGTCTAGCTTCTTTAATTGCTGAGAAATGGACATCAATGTAAAAATTTAATTCACTGGACCATAAGGTTACTTACTGGCATCTACCCATTAGTATGTAACAATAAACCTAATATGAAGAGTCTAGGATCTTTAATAGCCGAGATTTGGACATAAATGTAAAAATAATAACAAAGTCACTGAACCATGAAATTGAGGTCAAGGTAACATGACAGGTGTCAGACTGGCATGTACTCATTAAAATGGAAGCATAACACCAAATATGGCATCTCTACACATTACAATGGCTAAGAAATTGACTAGAATGTAAAACTGTCGCAATATTTACAAAGTCATTGATCCCTGCAAATGAGGTCAATGTCACTTGATAAGTGGCAGACTGTCATGAACCCACTAAGATGCATCAATACACTAAATATAATGGATCTATGCATTAGAAATAAAGAGAAAAGGACTTGAATGTGAAACTATGTCGTGCAATTTTCATGGAGTCATTGAACCATGAAGACAAGGTCAAGGTCATCTGAAACATGTGATGCTGGAAAACCTGTAGCCTGGGGCATCTGTGGACCAAAGATGATCTGTGCATCCTTTATAATTATTAAGGTTTTAGAAAAAAGTTACAACACCGCCGTAGCCGCCAGAAAGTAATACCTATGTCTCGCTTCGCTGGCGAGACAAAAAGTATACCTTGCCATGAAGATTGGAAAGCTATTTAGCTTTGAAGTGGAGGGGTGCATAACTTTCACTTTCAGTTTTGAACTTTCCTGCAGATTCACCACACATTGTAAATTGGGGGATTCCATCTCCTACCTCATGGTGAACTTTTGAAAATACTGCAAATCTTTAAAGCATGATGAGGTTCTTTTTGGAAGGAAAGCTTTTTTATTTCATTAAAATTTAGGTTAAGACAGGAAGAAAAAATAAACATAGGTAATCAAGGATTACAAAGTTCGTCTCGTTGTGGCACTTTGTCGCAGCAACCAAATTTTGCCTTGAACAGCTTGACCTGTTCTTGAACAGATGTTGAACTGTTCATGAAAAAATCTCACTTGAGTTCATGAACTTGTAATTCATGAACCTGTTCAAGAAATGTTCTTGAACTGTTCATGAAAACAATCTCTCTAGACTTCATGAACATGTAGTGTTCAAGAAATATTCTTGAACTGTTAATAAAAAACAATCTCAATGACTTCATGAACCTTGATACAAGAACTTGTTCAAGAACATTTCTTGAACACTTCAAGAAAACAAAATCATCACATTTCATGAACATGACGTTCATGAATCTTTTCAATATATGTCCTTGAACATTTCATGAAAATACAAAAGAAATGAATTCATGAACAGGATGTGATTTCTGTGACTGTTTTCTCTGGAATAAAGGATGAATTTTCTGTAACTGCAGTCTTGAAAAATCTGCAGTATTGAGATTAAAGAAGGGTTGCAATAAAGTAGAGAGCAGAAAACCAAATTTCCGGAAACTCTGCCCATCTCCAGAATTTCCATGGGGCCTGTGTTTTCCATGAAAAATGAGTAAAAAGGGCCATAACTCTGTACAAAATCAACCGACCAGAACCAAATTCGAAGTTGATCTGTATGACTCACCTAGATATGCACATATACCAAATATGAAATCAATATATCAAGCAGTTACAGAAAAAAACACCTGTAAAACCTATATTTTTCAAAAAAGTTTAAAAAGCCCAATAGTTGCAAAATTATGACAAATTACAAGGGGTATAACTCTAGAACCCCTACAAGCAAAATTCAACTTTGTCAGGTTTGTGAAAAACAAGTTGCCTAAGTAGTTAGTAGATAGCATCCTACTTCCTTTGTTTTGTTCACAAGTTATCAGTCAGAATCCCTGAAATTCGCAAAATTTCAAAGTTTCAAGGAGCATAACTCATGAACCCTTGGACCTGTACTTGACCTGAGTTTTGTGGTAAGCAACTGAAGACCTTGTGTTATTTCGTTCACATTAATCAGTCAGAAACCTTCGGGTGATCGATGGGCAGAAAGACAGACGGATGGATGGACACGCGACTGAGGGTATCACATAATACCTCGCCACTTGTATTGTGGAGGGGTATAAAAATATCAAATAAATGTGGAAAGTTCAAGCATAGAAAGGTGCAAAACATTTTCAAAAGAATACCCAAGGGCCATAAGTCCACCAAAATCCTTCCACAGGAACCAAATTTAAACTTAATCAGTAATTTTTAAACATACAATCATATACTATATGTTAAATCAACTTATTAACGCATTATAAAGAAAAGGTGGAGAAACTAAGTTTTTCAAAATTTCACTAAGTAAAAGGGCCATAACTCTGTACAAAATCAACCGACCAGAACCTAATTCGAAGCTGATCTGTATCTCACCTAGATATGCACATATACCAAATATGAAATCAATATATCAAGCAGTTACAGAAAAAAACCTCTGTAAACCTATATTTTTCAAAATCTGAATTAAAACTTGATCTGTATCTCACCTAGATATACTCATATACCAAATATGAAATCAATATGTCAAGTAGTTACAGAAAAAATCTCCAGAATCTATATTGTTCAAAATTTCACTAAGTCAAAGGGCCATAACTCTGTACAAAATCAACCAACCGAACCAAATTCGAACTTGATCTCTTTCTCACCTAGATATACTCGTATACCAAATCAATTTGTCAAGCGGTCAAAAAATTAACGGACAGAGGGTATACCATAATATGCCCATCTTTCGACGGGCGTATAAAAATAATGGTGCTTTTCATCATTCTTGCCATGTTTTTTTAACAATGATCAAGGGACATAACTCCAAAACCAATATTTCCTTTTACCCAGCTATATCTGTTGGACTGATATTTGCATGTAGCAATTTTTTTTGTTTACAATTTGTAAGTAATAAACCCCCAAATTTGAAAATTTAAGTTTAAAGGGCATAACTGCAGACCCAATTATATCTTTGGACCTTTAATTGGACTTGGCCCCGGTTCAGTAAAACAACTTGCATACAAAGATTCAAAACTTCCTGTAATTTGTTCAAGTTATTGGTTAAAAAGCCAAATAGTTGCAAAATTATGACAAATTACAAGGGGTATAACTCTAGAACCTCTACAAGCAAAATTCAACTTTGTCAGGTTTGTGAAAAACAACTTGCCTAGGTAGTTAGTAGATAGCATCCTACTTCCTTCAAAAGAAATTTGTCCGAAACAGCAAAATTCACAAATTTTCAAAGTGTCAAGGGGCATGATTCCAGAGCCACTTGGATCTCTGGACTCCGAACTCAAACTTGGTCAGAGTTTTGTCGTAAACAACTTACTCCTTTGAGGTTGTCTTTGCCTAACTGCAAGTATGGAATAACCAGCTTTTGAAGTATCAAGACGGTATTTCCTTCTGCATGTTTTACCTATTCAGTTTCCTAAAATGAACAAGTCACCAAAAATATAATAGTTGAGCACTATATCAATTTCCTATAGGAATGGAATGAAAATAATTGCATCACAATCGGACAAATAATGAAAACTAGTGTATGACATGCCACCACGCAAGGCTGAAATTTCGATTTCTAAATATTGATATTTGTGTCTGTTGGACACATATGATGCCTCCCCTTAACACATGTTACTATAGAAGTTGCACAGATAAACTATGTACCCATATTGCTAAATCACCCCAAAAATTAAGACGTTTAGCAATGTATATTTTTGAAAAAAATGAACCAAAATCAAAATACATACCACATGCACATCTTCAATATAGGTACAAATGAAATGCAAAATAAAAGCTTCCTAGTGTCAAAACTGTAGGAGGAGTTGTGTGGACAATCTGTGTATCCTCTATCAATAATTCACCCGAAAACATGACCAAGTTCAACAATGTATATTTTTTCCAAAAATGCATCAAAACACATGCGCATCTTCAATATGTGTACAAATGATCTCCAAAATAACTTCTTTCTAGCATAAAAACAGTAGGAGTTGCACGTACAGACGGACTGAGGGATGGACTGACAGACAGACAGGGGTAAAACAATATGCCCCCGACTTAATAGTCGCTGGGGCATAAAAATAACCAATCAGTATTTTCATTTTACCATATGGCCTTGATTCTACAGGAAGTCTTCTTTCCGGTAAGTAGAGGTTAACAAGTCGCATACAATTGTAAATACAAATGCATGTGCCTTCTTAAGATCTCCTACTCGCAAATAGGGTCAACCTTTAGAATCAAGCTCATATGGTAAAATGAAATATGCCAAAAATATGATATGCATTTTTGTAAATTTAAAAATGTTGCACATTCTTAAAGAAACATGGACTTTAACTTTGTGACAGATGAAATGCTATACCCCTTCTGCAACCCTGTTGGCCTAGGTGATAATTAACTTCAAGATAGCCTAAAGACATGAAGTGTCATAAATTTTTAGATCTTCAATTTGAAAAATATATATATATACCATTGTGGAATTGTTTATTTAGAGACATTTTGCTTTACTTTTGCCATCAAAATAAAACTTGTAACTTCAATCATTTCACTCTGCAGGGAGGGACATCTGTTAGTGGTTTGAGAAATTGGGTTCCAAAACTCTTCACAATGAGACAACACAGGACCCCAAAATGAACACAACAAAAAAAGTGTTAGTTGACACAACATGCTCCCACATGGCAATGATCATTCTACAGAAGTTTAAGTTATAGCAAAGGATAAATTTTGCATGCATGCTAAGACACACAGGACAAAAACAACATGCAACAGATCTTTTATCTTGGGGCATAAAACATTTGATGGTTAAGACCTAAGTTTATCTTACATCATGGCACATGTTTTCTAGTAAACAACTTGCATTAACAAGTTTAAAGACAGTATATTTCATAAACAAGTTATCAGTCGGAAACCTTAAAATTTGCAAAATTTCAAATTTTCAAGAGGCATAACTCCTGAACCCCTTGGACCTCTGATCCCAAAATCGAACTTTGTCTGCGATTTATAGTAAACAATTTACATACCAAGTCTGAAGACAGTATGTTGTTTTGTTCACAAGTTATCAGTCGGAATCCCTGAAATTCGCAAAATTTCAAAGTTTCCAGGGGGATAACTCATGAACCCCTTGGACCTCTACTTGACCTGAGTTTTGTGGTAAGCAACTTGCATATTAAGTTTGAAGACCTTGTGTTATTTCGTTCACATAAATCAGTCGGAAACCTTCAGGTGATCGATGGGCAGACAGACAGACAGATGGATGGACACGCGACTGAAGGTATTACATAATACCTCGCCACTTGTAGTGTGGAGGGGTATAAAAATATCAAATAAATATGTAAAGTTTAAGCATAGAAGGTGCAAAACATTTTCAAAAGAATACCCAAGGGCCATAAAGTCCACCAAAATCCTTCAACAGGAACCAAATTTAAACTTAATCAGTAATTTTTAAACATACAATCATATACTATATGGTAATTTAACTTATTAACGCATTATAAAGAAAAGGTGGAGAAACTGGTTTTTCAAAATTTCACTAAGTAAAAGGGCCATAACTGCGTACAAAATCAACCGACCAGAACCAAATTCGAAGTTGATCTGTATCTCACCTAGATGTGCACATATACCAAATATGAAATCAATATATCAAGCAGTTACAGAAAAAAATACCTGTAAAACCTATATTTTTCAAAATTTCACTAAGTCAAAGGGCCATAACTCTGTACATAATCAACCAACCAGATCTGAATTAATCCTTGATCTGTACCTCACCTAGATATACTCAAATACCAAATATGAAATCAATATGTCAAGTGGTTACAGAAAAAATCTCCAGAATCTATATTGTTCAAAATTTCACTAAGTCAAAGGGCCATAACTCTGTACAAAATCAAAGTCCCAAAGGGATTGGTGGATTAGTGTCTATGACGGCAATGATCAGTATCTAATCTATTGATATTTTATGTACACTATCCATGTATGATATGAATAATTGCCTGTCTTTGTCGTGCATAATTACTCATTTTTTACTATGGGTCTAATTATAATGATCATATCAAAACCAAGAAAGGTACAAAAACCGTGTTTTTCTCATCAAGAACATGCCTTTCTGACAGTCAGCAAGTATTTACTGGTGGCCATCTTCATTTGATCACACCAGCCAATCAATGGCAATCAAACCATTAGAGACAAATATTCAAGGAATTTTGATTTTATACCAGAAACCTATTACATATTATGGGTCCCTGCTGTACACTCAACATAGACTAAACAATGACAGCACCATCTTGATCAAGTACAGTTTGAAATTTAATTCTAAAGGAGAGACCTGAATGAAAGGTTTGTGAATGCTGACAAGACGCAAAAGCTGACAAGACCTGAGCAGCAATACCCTGCTCTTTATGGAGATAATAATTCGTCCAAGAAACACACGAAGACATGAAAACGATGATCTGTGCCAAGTTCTTTGTGCAACAATGCATCTCAATTCGCGCTATGATATACATTCTTGTGCAATTGAAAATGACTGTTATGCATTGTAAATACTCAAATGACATTGTAACAAAGTTTTGTTTGACCAAACTCTGATCAACGGCAATTAACACGCAACACCCCGGCCTGAACATTGTTGGACGAACGGCAATCAACAGATCAACGCCCCTGCCTGATTAGTCAATTCCAACCCCGATCGATGCAAAATATCGTCTGTTTCGGAATATGCACATTGACAACTGTTTCCAGGTGATACTTTGTCTTTACCGATGTACGACTTCTTCAGTATTTTGTTTCGAGTCGGGCATTACATGTATACCGAACGCAGACCTCGGAAAAGACACTGCAAAATGACAATCGCAACAAGTATAATGGAACAGCCAACATGGAACAGCCGTACTTTTCCATTCATTGATAACTAGAAATGTAAACAAACATAACGTCTATAATAGACTGTTGTTGTCGGCAGCTAATGAATTTGATTTTTTATTTCCATTGCGTTGTTCTTTTATGATTTATTTCAAAACAGCCAAATCGTTTCTTGACGGTTCAGGGAAGACGTTTACGCCATTCATACAAATGTAAATAAAGGCATCAGTCTTCCATATTCATACATTTACACATAAAATTTTATGAATGGGAAATTCATTCTGTGATTAATTAACGAATTCGGGCACCATTTAAGTGTTGAAAAGTTCGGGCAATTAAATTAATGTTCAATGAAAATAGACTATTGAGTGTCAGAGTTTTTTAACAGATCAGAAAGATGTGTACGAGGTTTCCTGAAAAGGATTCTTTTAGCATGGGCATGATCACTAATGTTTGATTGTGTGAGGTTGGCCAGCTGGGTCGTAACATAGGATAGAATTCTATCCTTTGGATAGACACTAATCCAAAAAATCAACCGACCGAATCAAATTCGAACTTGATCTCTTTCTCACCTAGATATACTCATATACCAAATTTGAAATCAATTTGTCAAGCGGTCAAAAAATTAACGGACAGAGGGTATACCATAATATGCCTGTCTTTCGAAATGCGTATAAAAATAATGGTGCTTTTCATGATTCTTGCCATTTTTTTTAACAATGATCAAGGGACATAACTCCAAAACCAATATTTCCTTTTACCCAGCTATATCTGTTGGACTGATATTTGCATGTACCAATTTTTTTTGTTTACATTTTGTAAGTCATCAACCCCCAAATTTGAAAATTTAAGTTTAAAGGGCATAACTGCAGACCCAATTATATCTTTGGACCTTTAATTGGACTTGGCCCCGGTTCAGTAATAAACAACTTGCATACAAAGATTCAAAACTTCCTGTAATTTGTTCAAGTTATTGGTTAAAAAGCCCAATAGTTGCAAAATTACAAGGGGTATAACTCTAGAACCTCTACAAGCAAAATTCAACTTTGTCAGGTTTGTGAAAAACAACTTGCCTAAGTAGTTAGTAGATAGCATCCTACTTCCTTCAAAAGAAATTTGTCCTTTCAAAGTGTCAAGGGGCATGATTCCAGAACCACTTGGACCTCTAGACTCTGAACTCAAACTTGGTCAGAGTTTTGTCGTAAACAACTTACTCCTTTGAGGTTGTCTTTGCCTAACTGGAAGTATGGAATAACCAGCTTTTGAAGTATTTTTCTGAAGACGGTATTTCCTTCTGCATGTTTTACCTATTCAGTTTCCTAAAATGAACAAGTCACCAAAAATTTAATAGTTGAGCACTATAGGGATCGAATGAAAATAACTGCATCACAATCGGACAAATAATGAAAACTAGAGTATGACATGCCCCCAGGCAAGGTTGAAATTTCGATTTCTAAATATTGATATTTGTGTCTGTTAGACACATAGGATGCCTCCCCTTAACACATGTTACTATAGAAGTTGCACAGATAAACTATGTACCCATATTGCTATCACCCCAAAAATTAAGAAGTTTAGCAATGTATATTTTTGAAAAAAATGAACCAAAATCAAAATACATACCACATGGACATCTTCAATATAGGTACAAATGAAATGCAAAATAAAAGCTTCCTAGTGTAAAAACTGTAGGAGGAGTTGTGTGGACAATCTGTGTATCCTCTATCAACAAAAGCTGTCGCCGAATGGCAGCCAAAGATACCCCCCGCTCATTGAACCCTGAATCGACATGGTAAGTGCAAAATTAAGTTGGTGTGGACACAATACAGGTGCGGACACAGTACAAGTGTGGACACATGATATAATCTTCAAGAAAAAACTTTTCACAAGGGTTCCAAAGAAAACACTCTGTCTAAATCAGACAAATATAAAATTCACCCTTTTCAGACTGTTTGACATTTTACACATCTACATATAGTGTTCTTCCTTTGTCTAAAGTTTCATCAAAATCCTTCAAGTGGATCAAAAGGAGTTGTGCATAAGAGCTCGAGGTAACCAATACATAGGGAATCAATGAAAACTCAAAGTTGAATTATCTCCCCTTCCTGGTTTCTGACAATAATTATATTCCTTCATGCACATCTCCNACATCTTCAATATAGGTACAAATGAAATGCAAAATAAAAGCTTCCTAGTGTCAAAACTGTAGGAGGAGTTGTGTGGACAATCTGTGTATCCTCTATCAACAAGAGCTGTCGCCGAATGGCAGCCAAAGATACCCCCCGCTCATTGAACCCTGAATCGACATGGTAAGTGCAAAATTAAGTTGGTGCACATCTCCTAATAGTGTTCTTACTTTGTGTGAAGTTTCATTAAATTCCTTCAAGTGGTTTAAGAGGAGTTGCGCTTATGAGGTAACCCATACATGGGGAATCAACGAATAGTCAAAGTCGGATTATCTCCCCTTCCTGGTTTCGGACAATAATTATATTCCTTCATGCACATCTCCTAATAGTGCTCTTACTTTGTGTGAAGTTTCATCAAAATCCTTCAAGTGGTTTAAGAGGAGTTGCGCTTACGAGAAGTGTGGACAGACGGACAGACGGACATACGGACAGACGGACAGACAGACAGGGTGATTCCTATATACCCCCCCACACTTTGTTTGTGGGGGGTATAATAATTCACCCGGAAAACATGACCAAGTTCAACAATGTATATTTTTTCCAAAAATGCATCAAAACACATGCACATCTTCAATATGTGTGCAACTGATCTCCAAAATAACTTCTTTCTAGCATAAAAACTGTAGGAGTTGTATGTACAGACGGACTGAAGGACGGACTGACAGACAGACAGGGGTAAAACAATATGCCCCCAACTTATTGTCGCGGGGGCATAAAAATAACAAATCAGTATTTTCATTTTACCATATGGCCTTGATTCTACAGGAAGTCTTCTTTCCGGTAAGTAGAGGTTAACAAGTCGCATACAATTGTAAATACAAATGCATGTGCCTTCTTAAGATCTCCTACTCGCAAATAGGGTCAACCTTGAGAATCAAGCTCATATGGTAAGATGAAATATGCCAAAAATATGATATGCATTTTTGTAAATTTTAAAATGTTGCACATTCTTAAAGAAACATGGACTTTAACTTTGTGACAGATGAAATGCTATACCCCTTCTGCAACCCTGTTGGCCTAGGTGATAATTAACTTCAAGATAGCCTAAAGACATGAAGTGTCATAAATTTCTGGATCTTCAATTTGATGAATATTTATATATACCATTGTGCAATTGTTTATTTAGACACATTTTGCTTTACTTTTGCCATCAAAATAAAACTTGTAACTTCAATCATTTCACTCTGCAGGGAGGGACATCTGTTAGTGGTTTTAGAAATTGGATTCCAAAAGTCTTGATATTAATTGCCAATGAGACAACACAGGACCCCAAAATGAACACAACAAAAAAAGTGTTAGTTGACACAACATGCTCCCACATGGCAATGATCATTCTACAGAAGTTTAAGTTATAGCAAAGGATAAATTTTGCATGCATGCTAAGACACACAGGACAAAAACAACATGCAACAGATCTTTTATCTTGGGGCATAAAACATTTAATGGTTAAGCACTAAGTTTAACTTACATCATGGCACATGTTTTCTAGTAAACAACTTGCATTAACAAGTGTAAAGACAGTATGATATTTCATAAACAAGTTATCAGTCGGAAACCCTAACATTTGCAAAATTTCAAATTTTCAAGGGCATAACTCCTGAACCCCTTGGACCTCTGATCCCAAAATCGAACTTTGTCTGCGATTTATAGTAAACAATTTACATACAAAGTTTCAAGACAGTATGTTGTTTTGTTCACAAGTTATCAGTCCGAATCCCTGAAATTCGCAAAATTTCAAAGTTTCAAGGGGCATATCTCATGAACCCCTTGGACCTCTACTTGACCCCAGTTTTGTGGTAACCAACTTGCATATCAAGTTTGAAGACCTTGTGTTATTTCGTTCACATAAATCAGGCGGAAACCTTCGGGTGATCGATGGACAGACAGACAGACAGACAGACAGACGGACGGACACGCGACTGAGGGTATCACATAATACCTCGCCACTTGTAGTGTGGAGGGGTATAAAAATATCAAATACTTAAAGTTTAAGCATAGAAAGGTGCAAAAAATTTTCAAAAGAATACCCAAGGGCCATAAAAGTCCACCAAAATCCTTCAACGGGAACCAAATGTAATTAAACATACAATCATATACTATATGTTAAATCAACTTATTAACGCATTATAAAGAAAAGGTGGAGAAACTGAAGTTTTTCAAAATTTCACTAAGTAAAAGGGCCATAACTCTGTACAAAATCAACCTACCAGAAAAAAATTCGAAGATGATCTGTATCTCACCTAGATATGCACATATACCAAATATGAAATCAATATATCAAGCAGTTACAGAAAAAAACCTCTGTAAAACCTATATTTTTCAAAATTTCACTAAGTCAAAGGGCCATAACTCTGTACAAAATCAACCAACCAGATCTGAATCAAAACTTGATCTGTATCCAGGGTTCCCACAACATTATTGTAATCAAATTCAAGGACTTTTCAAGGAGTTTTCAAGGTCTTTCCTATAATTTTCAAGGTCCTTTCAGTGAACAAACTCATTGCTTCTGCATGAGAAAATCTAGTCAAACTAGCACTAAGAGACTGTCTCTTTGAACTTACTATGAAGTACATGTAATCTCTCCTTGTTTAAAGTCTCATGGGCCGAGCTCAATTATCCTTTTCAGGACATGTTCCATCTGTTCTATGAAACATTGATAATCGAATTGCATAGAACAAGTATGGAGGTCAAAATTTTATCTCATGAGCGGTACATGCTACGTGAAATCCGTTGGCATACCCA
>MJUU01048818.1:6298-23143 GCA_002080025.1 Modiolus philippinarum
AGCTATCAAACAGCCTGATTTTTCAAAAACATATTTTCCTCACTCACAGTGTGACGGGTGCCATGAACAGGGCCGGACATGCTTACTCTTCCGGAGCACATGATGTCACTCTCAGTTTCATGGGAGTTCATGCTTTTGAATGTTGTGTTTTTTTTCTGTGCTTTGTAGCTTTGTAGCTGTCTAACGTCGTTGTTTTCTGTGCTCTCGTTTTTGCCATGTCTTTTGACTTCGATTTTTGTGAATACAACTTCTATGTTCGTTCGGTGTTCAACTGCCGTTGTTTCATCCAAGATTGCAACCAGCGGTATACGTTGCTTTGAATAAATCGTTGAATTCTTTTAAAACACATTCAAAAATCTTATTTACTGAAATTACTTTGTCGATTGGAACCAAACTTATTTACTAAGGTCTTTAAATGGTTCCCGTCAAACATTGTCTTCGGCAGGATGGTCTCCAGCGGGGAAAATAGTTTATCATTGACCCCGGTATGGGGAAAGGCCATTTAGATCTCTGAAACTGTTAATATGTTTATGTTATCGGGCTCTTGACAGCTATGTATCGTAAAATATCAAACCGTGAGCCAGAACATGAAGCACAGGGACGAGTGAGCGTAGCGAACGAGCCCCAAGCTTCATATTCTGGCGAGCGGGGTGATATTTTACAATACACCATCTGTCAAAAGCCCGATAACTTGTTTATCATCCTTTATTTTGCATTTTTGTTTTGTAATTATTGAACTGAGTTTTCAAATTCCTCCAAAGTTGCGCGGGAAATTCGACATACATGCCATTTTCGCCTTTTCAGCAATTTTCAGCTTAAAAACATGTTTTGTAGTTTTTTATCATTTATTGGCAAAGGTTTTGTAACTGGGTGAATATTTTGACCGAAATACTCTAAATAATGTCAATTTTGAATTTTGCAGCAACCTTTGGTTGTTACATTTTATCGTTTCTTGGAGTTTTTATGACGTCATAATGATAACATCAAAGCTCTGCAGGATATATCAACGACCTAGTTTCTACAATTTTTCTGGCATCTAGTTTATCTATTTGTGTAATCACGATTCTGTTCTGAATACCTAATCGGAAAGAGCAAATGAAAAAGATGTTTAAAAAAGATGTTTATTTTTACAAATTTGATTTCGTTTGAAACCTTGAAAAAAAGTTATTGCCTTTGAAACTTTGGGAGAATCCCTTGATATATCCAGGTCAACCTCTGATATATCCGGGTCAACCAGATACGGCTTTTGCGGAAAGGCTTTGCAGGCTGATATAACCATGGGGAAGGATGATAAGAGAACGATATAGCATCTTGAGAGCCCCTTGTTGTGTTTATGCAGACAATAACAAATATAACTTCATTCTGTTAGATACATCTAGAAACAAATTCAAAAGCAAAAAAAAAGGAGAGAAAATTTTAAAATCGAAATTATCATAAACACGGCAATTCAGACACATTGAGACAACATGACGAAGACTGACAAAAAAAATAGTGGGAACAAGAATTTTCATGGAAATTTGTTCAAACTGGAGAAACTCTACTGCTAAATTATCTTTACTTGGACTTTTAAATGCTGCTTAGTCTCATGACTAAGACGAATTCAAATGTATCTTTATATTTACTTAATAAGTTTTCCGATCGCATTTTGTGCGTTATACGATCGCTTTGTTTGCAACTTTTTGCGTTGTCGATCGCATCTACGTTTTCATTTTTCATATAAAAACTCAATTTAAATGCCGATATATGTACGTAACAGCAAGAATGTAGAGTTTATACTGTCATTGTGTGTTTGAAATAACTAAAATTCATAGATACCCTTTAAATGGACCCATTACAAAACTGGTGTTATCCATGTTTACATCCGCATTGCTGATCGCGTCCGAGTTGACGATCTCACGTTTACCGGGGTGTATATATATATATATATATATTTTACCTTTTGCTGGTGTAAAAAGCCTTGCCCTACCGGTAGGGGACTTGGTATTGCCTTGCAATACGATCCACAATTGTTGATAATAAGTCAATGAACATGTTTATGATGAACAATGATGGCCTTTGAATGTATATCTTCTCCACAAGAAAGTTTTATTGAATGACTGTTATCCAAGTTTTACATTTATATGTTAGCTGTTATTGACTTGATATACACTGTTAGCTGTTATCACTTATTTGAATTATCTGTTATCTGTTTTTGGAAAAAATCAATTTGCTGTTAGGCTGTTATGGGACACCCCCCCCCCCCCCCCCCCCCCCCGNCCCCCCCTTCTAGCTTCACGTGCAAATACAAATATACAAAAATTAATCATTAATACCGATGCAGTGGAAAAACTGCTCAAAAACATCAATCCATCAAAAGCAATGGGACCTGACCAATTATCAAACTCCATCCTAAAAACCTGTGCAACTGAATTAGCACCATGCCGGAAAAAACATCTTTCAAAAGTCTGTCGATAGTGGCAACCAACCAACCGATTGGCTAAGTGTTAACATCGCCCCAGTCTACAAAAAAGGTGATGTCCATGCAGCGGAAAACTACCGCCCAGTCTCACTCACCTGTGTCCCATGCAAACTACTAGAGCACACTATCTGCAAACATATGCTTAAACATCTAGAACATCACAAAATACCACCGACCTAAACCACGGCTTCAGATCTGGATATTCTTGTACAATGCAACTTTTATTTACAACAGCTAGAAGACCTTCTCTGCAGCTTTGACAATAACATTCAACTAGATATGGCTATACTGGACTTTTCAAAACATTTTGACACTGTACCACACAATAAATTACTAAGAAAATTGTACTTTTATGGCATAGATGGCAATATACATCAATGGCTCACAAGATTCCCCACAAAACGTTCAATGAGGGTAGTAGTTGAAGGTGAGAACTCAAACAATGTTCACGTCGATTCTGGAGTGTCGCATTCGGCAAGGTACCGTCCTTGGACCACTACTCTACTTATGCCACATAAATGACTCATACTAGAATGTGTCAAATCACAAGTTAGACTCTTTGCGGATGATTGTTTATTATACCGGCAAGTTAAAACCCCAACAGATAACCACACTCTTCAAGAAGATCTGAAGGCTACGGACGAGATAGTAACTCGCCGCGACGAGATATTTTTTTTTATATATGTCCCTAAAACACTTCCGTAGAAGGCATTAAAAACATGGGCAAAGAAATGGGGCATGGAATTCAATGCTAAAAATGCTACACCATGAGCATTAAACAAAAATCCAGTTATTTTTACAAGTTAGACAGATTACAGATTACAACCAGTATAACATGGCTCAAAATGAACATTAATAGGAAAATGCACATCTTGCTGGGGCAACATCCCACTGCATGTGTGGCTAGGTATATGTAGCCTTACATCCAAAGACAAGAATAATAATTTATCAATTACATGTAGGAACTATGATTTGGTCATGGCAATGAAGTTATTGAAGGGTACCATGAAATATTCAACATTTTAAGTGAATACCCAAATTGTAAAGTAACTATACTTGAGCGGCCAATTTACTCAATATCGCAATAAAGCAGAAACAACATTAGCTAGACAAATATATAAATTAAATGGTCAGATACGAGCAATAAATGAAGAACTGCATTGCAATTCACCCGAACTCCGATGCGATCTACGTAGAAACTCCAAATATAAATCAGGAGCACATAGAGACTGTTGAAAAACTGAAGCTATTAAAACTTCAAATTATACACAGACGGTTTACACCCCAAACAAACGTTATCAAAAGTCTAGTTACGTAATATATCAAATCAAATGCACCAAGACGGCTGGATGTAAATACTTCTTATACAATTTCAGTAAGTGTGGGTTTTTCTACACTAGACTGATTTAAAATTAGTGTTAGCATCTAAACATAAACTTTTCACATAAGGACCAAACCGACAGTCAGTGCGGGCTTTTCTGCGTTATACTGTTAAATCAAAAATGAGAAGTTTACAGCTATCAAAATTCATCCTATATAGCCACCATAGTTTGGAAGCCGAACTTGTCACCAACGTATATATATATATACCTCAAAACATGGATTAAAAGCCTGAAAACAGCAATATTAGTAAAATCAAATAAGAANAACTCTCATCTTCATACCATCTTACAACTAGCTTTGCTATTGCTGCGGTCAAGCAAGTGGCAAAACTTTTAGTTTACCGAAGTTAAATATTACACCCCAAGCTGTCTACCTTTCATTGACTCGCCGTCGTGCAAAGACAACATTGTATACATTTGTCAGGTTTTCACGTCTGATATATCTACAATGTAGACATTTGACATCGATGACTCTAACACATTGTGTAAGCTTGTGGTGTTAATCTTGATTTCATTACAATAAAAGTTTTGCCACTTCCTTGACCGCAGCAATAATTGCCGGGGACATACAAACAAACCCTTGCCCAACACGTCAAAACAAAACAATAAATTCTTGTGGACTATGCGAAAGACCTGTTACATGGTCATGGTCCTCCCCATGTTGAGATGGATGTAACATTTGGCATCATAAGTCTTGTATAGAACTTTGCACTTATGACTACGAGCTACTAGACCTATCAAATGTGCAATGGATGTGCTCTAAATGTGAATCAATTAATGTAAACAGCTCACATATCACAGTTTTGAACTAAACACCTCTTATATGTTTCAATCACCATCTAGACTAGACATAAGGTTTGGAAGTGACATTTATACATCAGTGTTCGAGCCAGTGCACACAAGCAGTCCAAACACAACAAGATCAAGTCAACATTGTAAGAGCAAAATAAGCACAAAGAGCTCCAACTCAACATTAAATGTATTCAAAACTCAACCGAAAGCCAATCTGCGCTTAATGACAATGAATTGCAGAAGAGTAGTAAACAAAAAAGCAGAACTTTCCGCTTGCATAAGCTACATAAAACCCGACATTATCTGTGGAACTCCTTTCTTGGCCGAAAGGAGTTCAACCTGGTAAACCTATTAGGAAGGATGCTATCAAATCCTCTGAAGTATTCCCGGAAAAATATAAATTATACAGAAATGACCGTGGCACTTTGGGGGGGGGGGGCGGCGCCTTTATAGAAATACACGAAGATCTATTATCAACAGAAAATGCCGACCTTGTCACTGGCTGTGAAATTGAATGGTCAAAGGTCAAACTGAAAAACAATAAAGACTTCATGTAGCATCTTACTATATGCCTCACAGAAATATGAAAGATATTAAAAAGCTGAAACTTTCATTAGACAAACTGGCAATTGGAAAACCGAAACATGTCATCATTGCAAGGGAATTCAACTGTCCCGTCTTTGACTGGGAAAATATGGAAGTTCGCTCGGGAGGAGCAGACCGAGAAATACAGCAGTCCCTACTTGATCTTACCTTAGAACATGGCTTGACACAAATCCATGACACTCCTACACGTGAAGGAAACCTACTAGACCTAGTGTTTACAAAGAATCCATCTTTGATCAAATCAACTGGCAATGCACCTGGTATTTCGGATCACGACATTGTCATAACAGACTCTATAATGACACTATATTATGCAAACAGAAACAGAAACCGAAAAAACGTTTTATTTATTCAAAGGCAAACTGGGAAAAAATTAAAGCAGAAGTAGCAAATTTAGCTATCGATATAAACAACCATAAGAATGAGAGACATCATGGATCAACTTTTAAAAAAACGGTATCCAAGCAACCATTGACCTAAATGTGCCATCTAAAATCGTAAAAAAAAATCACCAAATACCATGGTACGTAAAGCGAAAATGCACAAACATGCAAAAAGAACAGGCAACTACAAAGAATATCGTCAATTTCAAAAAGAATGTGAAAGGAAATTCAAACAAGCAGAATGGAACCATATTAATAACATCATTAATGCAGGAAGGCAAAGAAACAAGACAACATTTGAGTAGTACCGCTAAAATTACCAGGAAGGCTAACTAATAACAGCAAAGAAAAGGCAGGAACACTAAACAACCAGTTTAAGTCCGTAATCACAAAACCAAATCTGAACCACGAAGAAAACGTTCCACCATCATGTGCAAATACATATATACAAAAATTAATCATTACCACCGATGCAGTGGAAAAACTGCTCAAAAACATCAATCCATCAAAAGCAATGGGACCTGACCAATTATCAAACTCCATCCTAAAGACCGGTGTAATTGAATAAGCACCATGCCGGAAAAAACATCTTTTAAAAGTTTGTCGATAGTGGCAACCTACCAACCGATTGGCTAAGTGTTAACATCGCTCCAGTCTACAAAAAAGCGATGTCCATGCAGCGGAAAACTACTGCTCAGTCTCACCTACCTGTGTCTCATGCAAACTACTGGAGCACATCATCTGCAAACATATGCTTAAACATCTAGAACATCACAAAATACCACCGACCTAAACCACGGCTTCAGATCTGGATATTCTTGTACAATGCAACTTCTATTTACAACAGAAGACCTTCTCCGCAGCTTTGACAATAATATTCAACTAAATATTGCTATACTGGACTTTTCAAAAGCTTTTGACACTGAACCACACAATAAATTACTAAGAAAATTGTACTCTTATGGCATAGATGGCAACATACATCAATGGCTCACAAGATTCCTCACAAAACGTTCAATGAGGGTAGTTGTTGAAGGTGAGAAATCAAACCACGTTCACGTGGATTCTGGAGTGCTTCGATGTACCGTCCTTGGACCACTTCTCTCCTTATGCCACATAAATGACTTACCAGAATGTGTCAAATCGCAAGTAAGACTCTTTGTGGATGATTGTTTATTATACCGGCAAATATCACCACACTCTTCAAAAAGATCTGATGGCATTATAGAAACATGGGCAAAGAAATGGGGCATGAAATTCAATGCTAAAAAAATGCTACATCATGAGCATTAGACGAAAATCCAGTTATTTTTACCAGTTAGACAATTACATACTGGAGCAAGTAAAAACAATACCATATTTTAGGACTAAACTTTACAGATGACCTTAAGTGGAGTACACACATCAGTAAAATATCAAGCAAAGCTAGTTGTACATTAGGATTTTTGAGTTGAAACCTGAGATAGTGCCACCAAGAGTGTAAAAAATTAGATACGATCAATTCTTGAATATGGTGCTATCATCTGGGATCTATTTTGATCACTTGGAAAGTATTCAAAAACGAGCCGCACGTTTCATCAAACACGACTATAAATCTCGAGGCTGTGTCTCAATAGAAAAAAAAAGGGAGACAGGGAATGTGTCAAAGAGACGACGACCCAAAGGGGAGTAATAACAACTCAAAGCCACCATAAGATCTTCAATGAACGGTGAGAAAACCCCACACCCAACGGCAGGTCGGAGTCGGCCCCTGAATAAAGAGTAATCAAGTTCAGCGAAATAAACATCATCATAGACTCCTATAGACATAAAGTAAACTTAACTAGAAAAAAGACAAGACACACAAAGGCTTAATAAATTTCCTGGCTTAGGACAGGCGCAAACCTGCTGCGGCGGGGTTAAACAAGTTTTATTGGGCCAAAAACCTTCCTCCTATTGCCAATGTGATAAACCAAAAAACAATCGTAACAACAGTAAAATTTAGTTGGCAACAGGACTGAGTCAATTGTGAAAAGTGAAACTGAAAGAACTAAATATACGGACATAAACATGAAATCACAAGAGACTACTAGCAGTTAACTGACATGCCAGCTCCAGATCCATTACCAACTGACAAAGAGTAAGCTATATGTACCCTCAGTATACAGCTTCCACCAAGATCCCTTCCTGTGAGGAGTACAAAGTATGTTCAAAGACCTGGATCTACCATCTCTCCAAGAGAGAAGGAAAGACCAACGACTTACTATGTTTTATAAAGTGGTTGAGGGCTGGTGTCGGCAACGCACCAAGTGATTACCTCAAAGAGGCAAGAAACAAAAGGCAAAGGAAGGCAAAAACGTGCCAAGACAACGTTACCCAAATACTAGTATATTAGAGAAACAAGACATTATAATTACTTTCATTCTGCTTCGTATGGAAATCTCCGTATTCGATTGGTTACAAGTACCTCCGATCATTTCCGTAACTGTGTTTTATCAGTCAGTAAAACTACAGCAGCACACGACTCCTTGACAACGAAAAAAGGTAAACAAAGACGGCGGAGTATTCTAAACTAGAAAATGCATTTGACCGTTTCACCTGATACAGGCTAAATCTGATATCAGAAAATATTCATTTTTCCCAGAACAGTAGTTGAGTGGAACCATTTGGAGGATAGCATTGTGCATGCAAAGACAGTAGTGGTCTGCCGTTCCACAATGCTACGCTCGTTAGTATACCGAAGCGTAACACAACAGGAGCCCAGCAAGAATGGCAATAGAAATGTCATGTACGAATTTGTTCATTGGAGTATCTTGATAATATCTTTTGAAATTCTTGAATTTTAACACTTTTTTAAACAATTTTGTAAAAGTCTGGGACTAATATGACAGTTGTATTAGTCCCAGATAAAAGTGTGCAAATTTTGGCAATTTTGACACCTTTGAAAATCACATAACTTTTTATTATTTAGTTTTCTTTGAAGTATAGTTGACACAGAAAGCCTTTCGTGTTTGTTAGAAGTCAAAACATGACATATCTACGCTGGCACCTATCATACACTTTCATTCTCCAAAATCATGAATACACGTACGTACAAGATTAAAAAGTCAATCGCAAACTGATGACCCGACCGACAGGTAAGGAAAGTGTAATACATGTAAATAGGTAAACGATATTCTTTATATCAAACAGTGCTGCTCTTAATACTTTTTTTATTCTCATGTCTCCATTAATTTAGAACATTATAAGTCTAGCTTCTTTCCGTCTTTGTTGGAGGCTCCTCTATCCTAATTCTTCAAATATATCAGTGACACTTGCAAGCATGTTTGCTCCGGCGGTTGGTGACATATCTCGCTGCTTTTCTTTGGATCTTTTCCACTTTATCTATTTGGTTTTGATGGCATGGGTCCCATACTGTTGTTGCTTAGTCTAACTGGGGACTAATTAGTGACTTGTAAGCCAGTTCTTTAATGCTTCTTGATTTTATTTGTTCAGGTTGTGATGTAGAAAGCCCAGTCTTCGGCTTGACCTGTTAGTGATGTTATTGATATGTTCTCCCCAGTCCAGTTCACTTGTGATGGTATATTCTAAATATTTTTTTCGATGTCTCATTTTTCAGTTCAGTATGTGACCATGAACCTTGTATTTATGTTTTATTGGCTTCCCTTTTTTGCTAACTGTTAGTCTTACGGTTGAATAAAGACATTCTTAAAGGTCGTTAATAAGCTAGGTCCAATTACTGACCCTTGTGGCACTCCCGAACTTACTTTGATTTAGTTTGATGATTCTCCTTCTACTACAACTTCTTGAGTTCTGTTTGTTAAGAAAGATCCAGTTGTTTGGTTCCCCTCTTATTTCATAGTGTTGGAGCTTATGTAGCAAGAGGCTGTGTGACACTTTGTCAAGAGCATTTGAGAAATCTTACATGAGTAGATCAGTCTGTTTCCCTTGTTCTATGTTGTTTGTTAGATCGTCTATGCATTCAATTAGTCGTGTTTTGCAGAATCTCAGTTGGCTTCTGAATCTGTTGTAATGGATAGAGTATGCTGTTTCTCTTAGAGCATGCTTCTTGATGTTACTTGTCACAATATGTACATTTTAATGAAATGTCTGTTATTTGATACTAAATATTCTGATCTCCTATCTTCTGGTATACTGGTATACTTTCTGTATCCATTAAAATTTGCATATTGCAGTGAATATAGGTGTAATCTCCTTGGCGAGCTCTTTTAGTACAATAGTCAGTCTGATTTTATCTTGTTCTGCTGCTTTATGTGAATTCAGATTAATTGTTTTTTTCTACTCAAGGTACTATGATAGTTATAGTGTTACTGTCTGTGTTGTCTTCTGTTTTATCTGTCATTAACTGTTGCTATTTGAATTCTTTTTCATTTATTGCTGTTACTTTAGAGACTACTGAGTGAAATTGCTCATTTAGTATGTTTGCTTTGATTATTGGTTCTGTCTCTTAACTTCCCATTCTTTCTCAGTCAGTGGCGCTAGTGGCGCTACACCGCTCTTGTCTGTAGGTATACGTCACAGATTCCCTGCTGGGCTATTATGCGACGTGTGGTCTGGGTAGATCCAGTCGCGCCGATTGAGGATTAAGTGTTTTGCTGGTGCACAAAATATCTTCAATGTGGTTCCAATCAATCGCTGTGCGCACAAATAGTGAGTTTTTGTACTTTTCTGTTCCGCTTGTTGGAACAACTATAGGTCTTTTGTTGTTCCTCACTTGATTGTCTATGATATCTGTTTTGACAAAGGTTGTGCAATTTGTTGTTCTCATTTGTCGTTTACAATGTCTTTGGAATGATATTAGATTATCTGGAGGTGGTATCTGTCCCTCAACCACTTTGAAATAGAAAATGAGCCGTTGTTGCTGACGATTGGTTTGATGAGATGGTAGATCGAGATCCTTCAGCATCTTGGTAAGGCATACCCTAGATTGGTAATCTTTAGTGATGAAACGAACCCCTCTTCGTTGGATAGATTCTGGCTGATTTTTTTCTTTCTGCATATAGGGTTCCATATAATACGGGACTTTCGAGATAGGAATTCTCGTGTAATTGAAGTCAGAAACGATCTCCTAAAATACCAGTAAGACGGATAACTGGATTCCTGATGTATTGAAATAAATATGTACCACCATTTAAAACAAACTATTCATGAAATTGAAGTGTACTAATAATTTGTCCTACAGGACAATTATTTAACTAACTTTTAATTTACGAAAAACAATTAACCCGAAGCGCTACAAACTGATTAAATATAAATCACCCTTAGCTCAACAGTGTTCACTGATTAGTGATTCTCTCTCAAGGTATTGATGTATTGATTTTTTTTTGGTATAATAGTAGATTTGTTTCCGGAGTGAACACGACTCAAAAATCCCGTATTCCATGATTGGTTGTACGTGGGCTATGTATGTCTCTGGGACAGTGTTGCAAGTTCCCTCGCAGAAAGCCTGTTGAGCTTGCTTTTTTGCATACGTTGGTATTTATTTTAGGTATTCTTGTATTTGTAAGCCAAGATATGGGTTTGAGGTGACTGACATGTTCCAAAATGTGGTTGTTGATATTGTAAAGTTGTTGGCTTTTCTATTTAGGCTCACGGTATATAACATTTTTTTAGCGTCGAAGTACTTACCCCAGTCATTGGCCAATTTCTCTAATGATTTAATGTCTTCCTACAATTTGTTTTTAATTTCTCGGTATAGCAGACAGTCATTGGCAAATGATTTGACCCTTGAGTTCACTACACCTGGAAAATCCTGGAAAAAGCTCATTGTTGAAGGCCTCATGGTGACTTCAAGATGAAGAACAACAATAAAAGCGTTGTTCCTTTGCTTGCTTTTTTTATCATGTATTTGTAGAGACTTTGTCTCATGTGCATTTACTCCATATCCTTTTATTCACCATTTATATGGCACAGGAAGAGAAACGGACCCGCGGCTGTACCCTGGGACCCCCGATTCAACTGGAGCGCTCGATGAATACTCACCTTTGACTTGAACTGCCGTCTTCCTTTCTGCGAGCCATTTATTTACGTTTCCTCTGATTCAATTGATGGATTTTGTGCAGTAGTCGGTCGTGAAAACAAGTGGTCCAAAAGCGACACAATCTACATCTAGAAATTCGTCAACTACAAACAAGTCGAAAAACATGAGAAGGAACCCATTCATCTCAACCACTTGATGTTAGAAATAAGAGAAACCCTAGGATTATGACAGTTAACTGTGTAGAAGCATAAAAGACAAAACAGCAGAACTTAAAACGATCATGTGGTGTGCAAAACCAGATATTATCATTGCTACCTAGTCGTGAATTAAATTTAGATCTGCGAACTGTTCCCTTCAGTCACTGTCATGTAGTGATCGTAAGGAACGATTGGTTGATTTAATTTTAATTAGATTGTGGCTTAAAGGAATAAAACAAGAGAAAATCCGGCAATAGATGCCATCAAATCTTCAGAAATATTCCATAAAAACTACACGGCTTTCAGAAATGACAGAGGAACATTGGGCGTAGAGTGTTTGTTCTTATCCACAACAACATCATTGGAACAGAACAACTAAACTATGCAACAGCTTGTGAGATTCATGGAGTGGGTTAAAGTGAAATATGGATTTCTCATTGTCAGTTTATGTCTTCTGCATGCATTTTCTCCACATATTTTATTTCTAGTTTCAAACCGCATACGCTTCAAATTTTACAAAGCGTTTGTAAGACATATTAGAATAAGCTAAATACAAATAAACAGTTCCGGTTATCAACATAACAGGCAAGTACTGTTGTTCATCCTGAACACAGTTCATAAAACTGTTCATATATAGATTACCGTGTCATTTTGGTGACACTGCGCTAATTTTATTAGAATTAAATTGCATTCAGGGCCAAAAGTCAAAAAGCTTTATTTAAAGTCGATATAAGTTAAAACATATAACATAAGCAATAAAATAATGAAATCAATGCAGAGTGATAATAAACTATTTCATCAACTAGTTCAAAGTCAGAGATGCAAAAAGGCAAATGTTGATCTTATGATATTTCAAAATCAAGAATTAGAAGAGACAGAACTTATTCTAAATGGATGGAAACAGTATTTTTCTAAACTATATAGTAATAACAATAATGACACATTTAATGATGAAAAGCTTCATTTGGCGAAAATACAGTATGAGATAATTGAATCTACAGAAAAGGGGAAAACACCTATAGAAAAAACAACAGATGAAGAAGTATCAGCAATTGTAAAGAAATTGAAAACTGGTAAATCTCCTGATATAAATGGTATATCAACAGAATATTTCCGACATAGTCCAGAAGAAATTATACTTTTCTTGGTAGAAATCATCAACTGTATATATAAGGATTTGGATGTACCTGAATCGTTTAAATATGGTTCCGTTACTCCTGTATTAAAACCCAACAAGGACAAAAGATATCCGGAAAATTACCGTGGGATATCAATTACAAATGTATTCTCTACAATTATAGAAGGTATACTAAAACAACGTATAGAACCTAAGCTATTACCATCACAAAACAAACTACAGAGAGGTTTTACTGAAAGGACATCCTCATTGAATACTGCATTTATTGTCACTCAAGCAGGAAATTATTATAAGGACAAGTCAGAAGAATTATTCTTAATTACTCTTGATGCTCAGAAAGCATTTGATAAAGTGAACCATGAATTGTTATTTAACAAATTGTATCATGATGGCATAGATGGAGACATGTGGATTTTACTACGAAATATGTACAGAGGTCTAAATTAAAAAGTGAAGTGAAACAATGGTTTAACGGAAAATGTTGAAGTTAAACAAGGAATTAGACAGGGAGCAAAACTTTCAACAGTACTCTATAAAAGATACAATAACAACATCTTAAATGCTTTAGAACGTTCAGATATGGGAGCTAAAATTGGAAATATTAGCGTCGTTGCCCCTACATGTGCAGATGATATTGCATTACTGGTTACATCAAAAAATGAGGCACAAGCTCTACTTGACATAGTTAGTGAGATTACAAATAGTGACATGGTAAAGATCAATCCTACTAAATCAGAACTGGTACCTCTCACAAAATATGAGCGAGAGCAAGAATTCAGTCTTAATATGAACAATGAACAGATACATACATCTAGTGAAGCAAAACATCTAGGACTTATAAGAAACAGCAAGAACAACATTGATATAGAAGATCGTCTTGAACTAGCTAGAAGAACTGTATACGCACTGATGGGACCTGGTCTACATGCACAAAGAGAAATGTCTCCATTGGTATCATCTCGACTATGGAAAACATATGTAATTCCACGAGCTTTATATGGAATAGAAGTTATGAACCACCTAAATTCAGACATTAAACAACTTGAAAAATTACAACTTAAAATATGTAGACAGATACAAGGACTCCCTGACAGAACAGCAAACTTAGCAACATATAGTTTAATAGGAATAGAACCAGTTGAAGCAGTGGTCGATAGACTTATTCTTACATTCTTTGGAAGTATTATACAAGACAAGACTAGCGTAGAATTTAGAATTATAGAGGGACAAATCTGTATGGAAAAACCGAATAGTAAGAGTTATGCATTTTCAGTCCACAGTCTACTTGTGAAATACAAATTACCAGATCTTTTGAATTTGTTAACCAACCCTATAGAGAAACAAAAATGGAAAAAACTGTGAAAGAACGTATGGGAAAATTCTGAGAGGAAGCATGGAAAAATGAAAAATCAACAAAATCATCTTTAATTTTTTAAAAATAAAGGGAACCACTGATTGGAAAGCCGCACCAAGTATGGAAGACAGTACCGAATAATTGTATTGAAGTTAAAAAGGCAGAAGTTAAAGTGAGATTGCTTACAGGAACCTACATGCTCCAAACAGTTAAATCAAAATTTAGTAAGCAACAAGAAACAGAGCTTTGTCAACTATGCCACACGAATGAAGAAGATATCAATCACTTCCTATTAATATGTCCTATGCTTAGTGATATCAGAGACAAGTTTTTAATTACTTTGAAATGTTATATGAACAATATTAAAAGTAAAGTGTATGACGACATAAAACAACAAGGGATGCTATTACAACTTATCCTAGATTCATCTGTGGAAAACATAATTCATCATTCAAATCGTCAAACTAACAAAAAGACACCAAACAGATATAGAACAGATGACAAGGACATTATGTTGTTCCCTACATGTCAAGAGAGCAAAACTTTTGAGTGACAAATAGACTTATACAAAAAACAAGGACTGACATGAACAGTATGTTAAATTAGAGAAATGGATATGGACATTACAGTTTTATGTGAATATTATGGTGATGGTGAAGATATATCCTGATGTAATATATCCCATTGGTGAAGGTATGACTGTACAGTTGTAAAAATGTATAAATTTTTAGTATTGCTTAAAATTTCATTTTAATGGGAGTGCTCCTGAGATAGGAGGAATTTACCAGTACAAGTAACAAGTACAAGTAACAAGTAAGCTCCAAGGAGCTTTTGAATCGACAGGGCCGTTTAAATTGTGCACTGCTAGACAATTGTACGAGTGATAACCGGAAGCAAAGAGTATTTTTACCTCCATTTGATGGGAGAATTCAAATTCAGGAAAAGATAACAACAGTTTTTGAAAATGGCTATAGAAATAGATTATGGGCTCTAGTTGCGAATTTGAACATGGTCAGACCAAATATCTGTCTTCATTTTATACTTAGTTATCACTCGGTATAAAATATTGACAAACATTACATTATGTATTATATTCACGAACTTATGAAATGTGCCTTTTTTGTTGATGCATCAATAACACCAAACGTAAGAAACCCAAACGCACCCTATCTCGACAACAGGAAGTGAAGGATTACGCATGCGTATTTGATACATCCCTTACATCACACGTGCGGCAAGGACAAGTTGAAGTTTATACAATTTTACTACCAAAATGTTGTTTAAATCAGCACATACAGTTAATTTTGTGAAAAATGGTTGCAAGTTAT
Organism: Modiolus philippinarum; assembly: GCA_002080025.1. Lineage (NCBI taxonomy): Eukaryota > Metazoa > Mollusca > Bivalvia > Mytilida > Modiolidae > Modiolus > Modiolus philippinarum. The sequence continues at coordinate 21,917 of MJUU01048818.1, forward strand.
TTCAGCGTCAAAGTCTGTCAACGTTCAGGACAAGGGTAAGCATGCCTGACAAATACATCTACGCAGCAAGGCCGGACAGAACACTTGCACATGTTAGTCAACACACGTTCAGTTATACAATCTTCAAAAGTTACATAGTTTCGCAATTAATGATTTCAAAGACGTTATATATTAGTATTTTTGAACGGAATGCAGAAACAGAAAAGACATAATCAAAAGCAGCCCGCAATCCTCGATACCTCTTTCGTGCAGTTCGTCTGACGCAATTCAATATAGCTATGTTTTCGAAAACAGAAAGAACATAAACTAATTGCCATCACATGCAAATAAATAGAAATATAAATTCCCTTTTTCAAAGTTCTAACTTGGACTTTGTTTATTGAATCATCATAAGTTCATAAATGGCAAAGTTACATAAGTGTTATGTAAGTATCTGGATACATACAATGTATTGAAAGGGTCTAGAAATTATCAGCTCTAAAGCTTTGAGATGTATATACTATATTTATAAATAGATACTGAAAAGGTATTTGCCAAGAATGAAAAAGTAACTAATAGTTGAATTGAAATAATTTTTCACTTGATTGTTTTCTGTTTCACCTTTGGGAATACAGGTCGTTTGGACCCTACTGCCTTTTGCCCCTGGTGCATTCAAAGATTCATGTTGGCAATGTGTTGTTTGCTCCTTTTTTATAAATTGGCAACAAAAATGTCACCTTTATTTGTTTGTAGAATCTGTTACTGTGCTAAGTACTGAGAATGGGTAAATGATTTTCACTTTTATGATGTAAGGGGTCTGGAGTGGGTTTAAATTCATACCAGATTCCTAACATTATTTTGTTATACTTAAGGCCAAAAAAAAATATGTGTGTGTTTCCGGTTACAAGGTATTTGAAAATAGGGTCGGTAGGTCGAAGAAAAAGTTTTTTTTGTTTTTTTTGCTTCATATTTTTCGTCCGTTGCATTGTATGTTTGTCATTGCCGTATTTCCGGTGTTTAGTCATACCACTAAAACAGGAAGTGTAAATCAGACGAGTAAAAATGGCGGATTTGACAACAGGAGTCAGGAATCCTGTTGATTTTAACGATTCTTCGTGCATTTTCTGATGAATAATGCTAGCGGTTGTGGAAAAAGACTCATCTGAGTGGTGTTGCTTCCAACAAAACAGAAGACTACCGCTAAAACGATCGAGGTCACACAAGAACATTTTGAAGTATGGAAAAAAA
>MJUU01048818.1:61159-88407 GCA_002080025.1 Modiolus philippinarum
TAGCTATATATTGAAATTTTTCGTCAAGGATTTCTCAGCTTGTGTATGTAGTAATGATTTGATATTTGGTCTGAAGCTTTTGTATGATGAGTTGTATCGTGTCTCCCCATTTCAAGTCTGTAACTCATCTACTTCCTGTTTGAAGATAACTTTGATTTTTTCCATTATAGCCATATATTGAAATTTTTTGTCAAGGATTTCTCAGCTTGTGTATGTAGTAATGATTTGATATTTGGTCTGAAGCTTTAGCATGATGAGTTTTATCGTGTCTCCCTTTTTAGAGTCAGTAACTCATCTACTTCCTGTTTGACAATAACTTTGATTTTCCCCATATAAGCCATATATTGAAGTTTTTCGTGAAGGGATATCTCGGCTTGTGTATGTAGTAATGATTTGATGTTTGGCCTGAAGCTTTAGTATGATTAGTTTTATAGTGTCTCCCCTTTTCAAGTCCATAACTCATCTACTTCCTGTTTAATGGTTACTTAATTTATCACTGCAACTATGCCAATGCCTGTTTCGTGTCCACACATGTCCTGTGTCCATGCTTGTATTATGTCCACACATATTTAACTTAGCATTGCCATATTGATTCAGGGTTCAATGAGCGGGGGTATAACTGAATGCCATTCGGCGACAGCTCTTGTTTTTTGTATTTGCTCATGAATTCTGACTTGAATAATAACACCCACTCATAGCAGCAATTTATAAAATGCCTTCCCCCGGTCCCATGTATGATTAGGTGAAACAGCTTTAAGTTGTAAACAGGGATTGAAATATAGAAAAGAAAGTAAATGTACTGAGGTACAGTGAATAAGCACTGACGAAACATAGTATATTTCAAATAGAAAAAGAATACATATTATTTTTCTCGAAAACTACTGAGAACATTGCAAAACTACTGACAACTTGGTAAAAAACTACTTAGGTCATGGATATGGGGTAAACAGGTCTGCATCCGTCAGTCAGTCCGTCCGTCATCACTGCTGGTACATCATTTGTCCGGATAACTCCTCCTACAGTTTTTATGGTAGGAAGTTTTTATTTTGCAGGTTGATTTTACATATATCAAAGATGTGCATACTACTTGGATTTTTATTTTTGATAATTTTTCAGCAAAATACACATTGTTGAACTCATTTTTATGCAAAATATTGCTTATAGGGTACATCATTTGTCCGGATAACTCCTCCTACAGTTTTTATGGTAGGAAGTTTTTATTTGGCAGGTTGATTGTGCATATATCAAAGATGTGCATACTACTTGGATTTTGATTTTTGATAATTTTTCAGCAAAATACACATTGTTGAACTTAGTCATTTTTATGCAAAATATTGCTTATAGGGTACATCATTTGTCTGGATAATTCCTCCTACAGTTTTTATGGTAGGAAGTTTTTATATTGCAGTTTGATTATGCATGTATCAAAGATGTGCATACTACTTGGATTTTGATTTATGATAATTGTTCAGAAAAATGCACATTGTTGAACTTTGCCATTTTTTGGGGAGGGGGGTTATTGCTTGTAGGTTACATTATTTGTCCTGACATCTTCTCCTACAGTTTTCTACATAAAAAGTTTTTTATATTGTATGTTGAATGGCATATGTCAAAGATGTGCATGGTGTTTGAATTTTGAGTTTGAGTAAATTATGAGAAAAATTCATATCCTGGTCTTTGTCACTTAAATGCAAAATATATTTCTTAAAGGTTACATTTTAATTTCAAGGGTACATATTTTGTTCAGATGACACCTACAGTTTATGACAGTTTTCTAGATATGATTTTGTTATTAGTGCCCCGCATCGAGATGCGGGTGCCCTATAGTTTTCACTTTGTCCGTCTGTCTGTCCGTCTGTCTGTCTGTCCGTCTGTCTGTCTGTCTGTCCGTCTGTCCGTCAACAATTTTTTCTGTCACAGATTTTGGCTTCTATATGTGGGAATGATTTGAAATTTGGTCTGAAGCTTAGAAATGATGAGTTGTATTGTGTAAGGAATTTCCAAGTTTGTCGGGTGCCCACTTCCTGTTTGCCGATACTTTGAATTTTTGCTAAAAACCAAATTTTCTGTCAAAGATTTCTTGGCTTCTACTGAAGGGAACGATTTAAAATTTGGTGTGAGGCTTGGAAATGATGAGTTGTATTGTGTAAGCAATTTTCAAGTTTGTCGGACATCCACTTCCTGTTTACCGATACTTTGGATTTTTACTATAAACCAAATTTTCCGTCAAAGATTTCTTGGCTTCTACTAAAGGGAACGATTTGAAATTTGGTTTGAAGCTTTGAAATGATGAGTTGTAATGTGTAAACTATTTTCAAGTTTGTTGGACATCCACTTCCTGTTTACCGATACTTTGAATTTTTACTATAAACAAAATTTTCTGTCAAAGGTTTCTTGGCTTCTACTGAAGGGAATGATTTGAAATTTGGTCTGAGGCTTGGAAATGATGAATTGTATTGTGTAAACAATTTTTAAGTTTGTCGGACATCCACTTCCTGTTTGCTGAGACTTTGAATTTTTACTAAAAACTAAATTTCCATCAGATTTCTTGGCTTCTACTGGAGGGAATGGTTTGAAATTTAGTTTGAAGCTTTGAAATGATGAGTTGTATTGCAAAAGTGGTTTTTCAAATTTGTCGATCATCCACTTCCTGTTTGCCAATACTTTTACTTTTTACTATAAACCAAATTATCTTCATAAGATTTTTAGACTTGTATCAGCTTGGAACGATTTGATATTAAATCTGAAGCTGAGAAATGACATGGTTTGGTAAAATTTCAAGAAATCACTGTATCCAGCAAATTACTGTATCAACACATTTGTGTGTCAAACAGAATGTGAATCCACACTTACCTCAATTTTACTTTTGCATGGAATTTCAGGATCGAAATTGCGGGGCCCTCCCGACAACGCCAGTTTCGACATGCTCTAGTTTTGCAGGATTATTGTGCATATGTTATTTAAGAAATGTGCATGCATAAGAGTTGTGATGATATTTTATTTCATAGTTCAATAATGTAGGTTTACCCGAAATGTGGGGGCGTGGGGTATGTGAGCGTGCTCACTAAGGTTCTTTAATTTAACAAGATCTAAACAGCATCTTTCATACACTATACCAAACACAACACAACAAATGAAAAATACTATTTTCTAAAACAGGAATGATTATCTTCTGTTATTTAGCGGATTTCTACTATTGACAGTCTGGAATTATCCCATAACAATTTTAATGTTGCCTGCGTTCACACAGTGGTAACATATAGGGATCGCTATCCGTCGTCTTGTGTCGGCGTCACAAATATTTGTGTCACATTTTTCTCAGGAACGGTGTATCGGAGCTTTTTGCAATTTGGCATGACTGTCAGTTCGGGGGCCTATACCGTGTTACAGAGTTTCGGATCTCTCACTTGCAGACTTCCTGCTTGACGGAACTTAGAATATTTTTGCTATTACGCAGGTGACACATGTCTTCCCCGGAAAACTTACTATTAAGTTATATAAAATGATGGTATTTTGCTTTGGGTTGGCAATTAATGCTTTCTTCATGTGGTCTGCTAAAATATTGCTGGTAAAATTCAGCTTCAAAATTTCTTTGAAGTCTTGCATGGAAAAATGTCAGAAGAATGAGACATAGCAATTCAAAATTGATTTTTAGAAGATGTTAGCTGCTGTTTAACCATGAAATAAAAGTTCACCATAACTGGTAGTATAATTGGGAGATTTTTTCAGGCCAATAGACAGTAAACCAAACCAGTTTATTTTTATGTAGAGGATCACATACTGTACAGCTCACACGGATGAACTCAAAGTCCTTGTTTTTGGGTGGATTTTCGCATCGTGGACTGAATAGCTGATTCCGTGTAGCAGGGTGGATGATCGTGGATGTCCACCTTAACGTGGACAAATTTTTGAAAACGAAATCCTCGTGGAACCATCGCGGCCACACAGAGAAATTAATTTTTACATGTACATATGTTTGATTTTGTCACAAACATGCAAAGCGAGGAATTTTTACATATTTCTTCAATCGTATCCTGGGACTATAAACATTTCATTATCATGATTATTTGTCCCAATCGTATCGTAGTTCATGAACGTAATAAGCATGTAAATAAATAAATGAATAAAACATTCAACATTCCTAGATGTGTATTTGTTATCAAAAGCATGCTTCAATCGTTGATTGAGCTTCTCTACCTAATGTGTATTCATATTACCTGAGATATTGATTTTTTTCATTGGTCGGTTTTTGGTTCTATTTTTAGAAAATTACCTATGCGTATCTATTATGTATATAATCTAATGGCTTCCGAAAGCACTTTATGTGCTATATCTAGGCTTTATTTTAAATTTTAAGCTATTTATGATAAAGATTTGATAGAAAACGATTTTTGACAGAATATTTTGCTAAAAGTTATAAAGCTGAGACCTGTTGACAAGTGACAATTACGCAACTATAAGACGCCGAAGGATTCTTGCTGTTGACATTGAATATTTTATTTTATTTTCCATCCGTGCAAATTTCCGCTTGGAAATATTTGAAAGAACATTAATTTGACAGAAAAAACATGGCTTTTTTCACGGCAACGAGACAAGCAAAGTGTTTGAGGCTTGCAATTATCGTAATTCTAAAATAACTATGACGGTCGCATGGGAAAACTTGTTGCAAAGAAAATTCTATTTCAACTTCAACTTGCCAAACTATCTGATTATAATCATTTGGGGGAAAATGATCATTTGTTGACATTAAGCTCATTCCTTTCTAGTTATATTTTCAATGATTTCTAAATGTTGACCGGTGATGATTCTGCGTTCAACACGATGTCACGAGGGGTCCACACAGGTAAATATCTTGTCCACATTCTCAATTTAGTTGTCCATGTTCAAGATCGCGGTGGAATTCCACGTTTGGCAAAATTTGTCCTTGATGACAACAAGGATTTTGCATTTTCCATGTGAGCTGTACAGTATGACATGCTAAACATGCAATGATGCTTTAATTTTTCGTCACCAGAAAGTGCTTTACTTAAATAAGTATTGCCTTGTTGACTTGAATTTCTGAGCATGTTTACCTGAATTCATTACTCCATATTTTTGTAAGACAGCATTATCCACTTTATTTGCTGTAACCAGAACAATGTCTGAGTACACAACTTTTGAGTTGATTTGCTCTTTGCTGGTTTATATTACATTTTACACATAAGTTTCATATATGTTAGAAAATGCAAAAATAAAAATCATAAATTCTACTGGTTACTAGCAGTTTCATGACTTAAAGAGTGTTTAGTGAAACAAAAGAAAACAAATTTGTTGTAGATTCTAGTCTAGGTGTGCAATAATGGTCATAATTTCTCTTACCACATGTGAGTATTTAGTATTGCCATGTTCACTTGCATTTCTAAGCATATGCTGGAATTGTTTGGTCATTTTATGATTGCTGTTCAAGTTAAAAGATACCAGGAATGGGGAAAGACACTTTTGTTTACAACATATAGATGTTTATCTTCGGCCATAAAAAAGTAATTTATTGGTTCACATGCCCTCCCTCATCTAGTTTGAGGCTTGAAAAAAGCCCCTCATTGACCCTATTTTTTGCCATTTCAATAAAATAAAACTAAAAAATCACCTCCCTCACTACATTTTTGGTGGTTTTTGTCTCGCCTGCGACGAAAGTCGCGAAAGCGAGACATATGCGTGCAAAGTATGACGACGGCGACGGCGTTAACTTTTACTAAATGCAGGATATTTTGAAAACCCTTTGATGTAGGAACATCATATTTGGTCCAGTGGTAGTACTAATCAAGTGCTACCTGACGGACATAACGATATGTGACCTTGACCTCAATTTCATGGTCTAGTGGCCACGTTAAGTTTTTCTGCTTAAGTCCATTTCCCAATAACTAGGAGTGGTAGGTTGATAATATTTGGTATGTAGGTTGGTCTTGGGTAGTACATGTCAGTCTGGTAGGTAACTTTTGTCCTTGACCTCAATTTCACGGTATAGTGGCCACGTTAAGTTTTTCTGCTTAAGTCCATTTCTCAATAAATAGAAGTAGTAGGTTGATAATATTTGGTATGTAGGTTGGGGTTGGGCAGTACATGTCAGTCTGGCAGGTGACTTTTGTCCTTGACCTCAATTTCACGGTCTAGTGGCTACGTTAAGTTTTTCGGCTTAAGTCCATTTCTCAATAACTAGAAGTGGTAGGTTGATAATATTTGGTATGTAGGTTGGTCTTGGGTAGTACATGTCAGTCTGGCAGGCGACTTTTGTCCTTGACCTCAATTTCGCAGTCTAATGGCCACGTTAAGTTTTTCTGCTTAAGTCCATTTCTCAATAACTTGAAGTGGTAGGTTGATAATATTTGGTATGTAGGTTGGTCTTTGGTAGTACATGTCAGTCCGGCACTTGACTTTTGTCCTTGACCTCAATTTTATGGTCTAGTGGCCATGTTAAGTTTTTCTGCTTAAGTCCATTTCTCATTAACTAGAAGTAGTAGGTTGATAATATTTGGTATGTAGGTTGGTCTTGGGTAGTACATGTCAGTCTGGCAGGTGACTTTTGTCCTCGACCTCAATTTCACTGTCTAGTGAGCATGTTCACTTTCTGATTAGTTCACATAGATTTCACATCAATTTAGAGGCCAGCAGGGACGGGCGAGACATCTTTTAGGGTCTTCACTTGTTACAATGTAAAAACCTACCTCATCTATTTTTTGGCAAATAAAAAAATAAAAAACATCACCTCCCTCCCTCATCATTTTAAATGAAAAATGGCCTGAGAACCAATTAATTAATTTTGTATGGCCTTAACTTAAATACAATTTAAATGAAATTGATAGACAAAGTTATAAAACTTTTATAGATTGGTATACATGTGTATTTCCAAAAAGTGCTTCCCTTCGATATACCAAAAAAGTGCTTCCCTTCGACTTTGTAAGTTTAAATGAAACAGCCTTGAGTATTTAATGAATAATAAATAGATGCAAATGTATAATTTACATATACATGTATTCAAGAGAAATTATTAGTTGTAGTAGCACATACAGTCGAACTTCGATGGCTCGAACACCTAAGGGACCAATGAAAACAGTTCGAATCAGAGGAGAGTTCGAGAATTCGAGGTCGAACTATGTTAAAACTTGACCAAAGGGTCCAGAAAAAGGGTTCGAGAAATCAATGGTGTTTGAGCTATTGCAGTTCGAGCCATCTAAGTTCTACTGTACCACTTAGCTGGTATAATTTTATATCATACTTGTTTCAGTTGTAATTCAGTCTTCTGGTGGTTTGTCAAAGGATGAAATTGAAAACATGGTCAAGAATGCAGAAAAATATGCTGCTGAAGATCAGAAGCGAAAGGTGTGTATTTTATAATTAAGTTCATCATAATTGGGCTAGAGAAGTAAAATTAAAATGTCAAATATTGTAGATTTTCATTTTTCAAACAGCACTTTTATAAAGAATTTAACAGAATGAAATATAAAACAGACATGCTATGATGTTTATTTTTCGTCACCAGAAAGAGCAGTACATATAGTAATGCCTTGTTGACATACATTCTGAGCATGTTTGTTTTAAGTTTTGTTATTAGGACTTTAAACAGAAATTTAGTACATGAATCAGTGGGATGTTATTTGATTCTATTGCGTGCGAGACCATCATAGCCAAAGTTGTTGACCAATTTTGAAAATTTGATTTTTGGGTACAGAATTCAAAGCAGTTTTAGAGTTTTCACATTAAACATGACAGGATATCATGTAACAATCAATTTCTGTTTTTATGTTTCTGCTCATACTGTTTTACCCTTGTTTAAAAATTCTTTAAAAAAAAAAATATTTTGTAGTTGTCTTGAAATAGAAAAAAAAAAGAAAATTATACTGTTTAACATTATAGGAAGTTGTTGAAGCAGTCAATTCAGCAGAAAGTATTATACATGACACAGAATCAAAGATGACAGAATTTAAAGACCAGTTACCTGCAGAGGAAGTAAGTACTAAAATTAACAACTTTCAGACAAAGTAAAGTTGAAATCACTTTGTATATGTACGTAAGTAAGTAAATTTTTATAACAAAAACCGTGAGCTTTGAAATCTCTTTAAACACACTAAATCGTGCCATACACAATACATTGCAAACATAAACAGACATTTATAAGCATATAGTAAACTACCATAGCAAGAAAGTGTAAGCTTATCTACTATAAGTAAAGGAGGACATTCATTTAAAATAATCAGCATTATACATAAATACAGAAAGCACTTTACAAAAAGAAATGGAGTAAATGAACATGAGACCATACACACATATGTTAACTCCAACTGCAATAATTTTAATGAGCTGTATGGCCATTTCAGAAATTAATTTCTCACCAGGAGCACTTGAACACAAACATAGGAAATCCATAATTTCAAAAAATGCTTAAAATGCATAAACCCAAATGAAATAAGAATAATCAGTAGTATCAAAAACAGCTAAGGACAAAACTATGATGTGGGAGTTAAACCTCAGGTTTTAGGATTTACATAAATTTAGATAATAGTTTCATGTATGTACACTGTACCTTTGTGGCTTTCTAAGCAGTTCATTTTTTGATAGCAGTTAGATAATCAGTAGGATCAAAAATGTATACCAGTATTAACACAGGAATATGTTTCTTTTTATCCCAGTGCATAAGGGTACAATTGCAGAAGTAATTCAGTCACTTTAAAAAGTTTGCTCTTAAAATGAAATATACATAATAAAATAGTGTTAACAATAATAAAAATAAAATACTTTTATATAACAATAAAATTTTAGTTTTCTCAAGCTTTTTGAGTTGCGTTACAAGATGTTTCATTCACCTTTGAGTGTTACAGTACATTGCATTCCTGGAAAAAAAACATGTGAAAGGTTCAGAAAAAACAAACATAAATTTACAAACTGATGTGTTCAATGATGGTTCCTTATCTCTCATGACAGTACAATGACATATGTATGATTTTTTTTTCAGTGTGATAAACTTAGAGAACATATAGCCAAAGTCAGAGAAGTTCTTGGTAATAAAGAAAATGAAACACCAGAAAATATCAAACAAGTTACAAATGATTTACAACAATCATCATTAAAATTATTTGAAATGGCATATAAGAAGGTATGTACTAGTGTTAGAAGCACAGAAAATGTTGCAGGTTATTATTCAGGTTCCAGATTAGTATAAAGTCATATACCTTGAATGTTTAGTTTCCTTTGGTACTGTTGATGCAAACACAATCATCATATAGAACATACCATGACACATACCCTCTCAGAGACCTGGACTCTATTTATTTCATGATGGAAAATTATGGGAACCTTGAATTTTAAAAACAAAAAAACAACAAAATGTGTTTTGTAAAACATTTCTGCTCCCGAGTAGAAGTAAAGAAGACACATTTAGCAACTTTGAACAATGATGTCCTTCTGACAAAATAATTTGTAGAAATAAATTCTGGTATCAACTGAAAAATTAAATCACATCAAATGATGATTGCAATTGGATGCAAACACAGAATTCACCCAAATGAACCCCTCCAATCATTATCCAAACATTATTAAGAAAACTATTTTCACCCCCCGTTTTTTTTTTTTTTTGGACAATTTATAGTCAACTCATTGTGTTCTGTCTATCAGTGTTATCAGTACTTTGATTACACCAATGATTATCAATACTGGTTCCCCAAAAGTGGAGGAATACACAGAAGAGAAGAAATGAAATCATAGATATTTTTAGTAACATTTCTCATCATTGATATATATAATACATATATAAATATCTGTAAAACAAAAGTGAATAAATGAATAAAATATGCTGAATGATTTACAAAATCTTTTTTACCAAAAAAAATTCTATAGATATCCAGCATATTTCATCATAAATGAGTTTAATTTCTATATATAAAAGAGTTAAGAAGAAACATTTAGCACACTGAACAATACTTAATGTGTTTCTGAATGACTGTAATTGGATGCAAACACAGAAGTCACCGAAATGACCCCCTCCAATCATTTTCCAAGCAATATTAGGAAAAAAATTTCACCCCCCCTTTTTAGCTCACCTGGCCTAAAAGGCCAGGTGAGCTTTTGCCATCACTTGGCGTCCGTCGTCCGTCCGTCCGTCCGTCTGTCTGTCCACAATTACAAAAAAATCTTCTCCTCTGAAACTGTTCAGCCAATTTTTATGAAACTTTGGTGGGATGTTCCTTGGATGGTCCTCTTCCAAAATTGTGTCCGATGACCCCGCCCTTAAACCAAGATGGCCGCCAGGCTAAAAATAGAAAAAAGGGGGGATGAAATTTTAAAAATCTTCTCCTCTGAAACTACAAAGGCAATCCTAGCCAAACTTTCCTGAAATGATCCTTGGGTGATCCCTTTTCAAAATTGTGTCCGATGATCCCGACCAATATGGCTGCCAGGCTAAAAATAGAAAAAAGGGGGGATGAATTTTGAAAATCTTCTCCTCTGAAACTATCATTTGAATTTTAACCAAACTTTACTAAAATGGTGCTTGGGTAGTCTACTTTCAAAATTGTGTCCGGCATTTCTGACCTCCGACCAATATAGCCGCTGCAGCGGAACTAAGTTTAACATAGAAACCTATGGGAATTTCATTGAAATTTTTTTTTTCTGGAATTACTCACTCAATTGGAACCAAACTTTGGTGGAATAGTCACTAGGTGGGTCCCTTTCAGAATTGTATCAGATGACCCCTCCCGCCAACCAAGATGGCCGCCTAAGCGGAACTTAGTGTAACATAGGGCCCTATGGGAATTTCATTGAAATTTTCTTTTTCGGGAACTACTCACTCAATTGAAACCAAATTTTGGTGGAATGGTCACTAGGTGGGTTCCTTTCAAAAATATATCTGATGACCCTATCTGCCAACCAAAATGGTTGCCTAAACGGAACTTATACACCATCATGCCATAGCCGAACTAGCTTTTAACAGAGGACTGTATGGGAAATTCATTAAAAACATCTGTCTAAAATTATTTGCTCACTTGGAACCAAACTTTGGTAGAATGGTCACTTGGTGCTTGCCTATCAAAGTTATATCTGAGGACCACATCTGCCAACTAGCATGGGCACCACAACCCAACTAATACATGTAGTTTATCATTACACCCTATGAAAAATTGTGATCATAGCCGAACTTGGACCAAACGCAAGAATTCATTAAAAAAAATCTGGTAGCCTGGAACTTAATGTTCAACTGGAACCAAACCTGCAAACTGCAAAAAATTGTCATTTAAACAAGGTGGCCACATGGGACCCTATGAAAAATACCATTCAAAAGACTGTCAAATGTTAAACTTTTTAAATATGGTCGTAAGTCAAGGTCAAGGTCAAGAGGTCAAATATTCTGGTACCAACACAAGGAATGCACATGCAAAATATGAACGTCCTATCACTAACCATTCAAAAGATATACTCAATGTTAAAGTTTTTATGCACTTGTTCACAGGCCAAGGTCACAAGGTCACACATTCTGGTTGTAATTAAATGCATCTTGCCACAAGGAGTGCACATGCAAAATATGAAAGCCATATCACTTGCCATTCAAAAGATATAGCCAATGTTAAAGTTTATTATTTTTTATTATAAGTCCATCACATGCCAAGGTCAAGGTCACGAAGTCCAAAATTTTTGTATCGTTTGAAAGGTCTTACCACAAGGAATACAAATGCAAAATATGAAAGCCCTATTACTTACCATTCAAAAGATATGTCCAATGTTAAAGTTTTTTGTGGACAAACAGACAGACAGACCAAAAACTATATGCCCCCTGAATCTTTGATTCACAGGGGCATAAAATCAAAATAGTAGAGCTTTAAAATACATATATTGCCCTGTTTACATGTTGTGTATTTGTCCATTAAATTGTCACTTTAATATGCTGAAATTTATTGAATAAGTTGACATCCAATCCAAGGATGCCATACACCCCACAAACCTGAATTTGATGGTGAGATTTGGGATGAATAGGGGCAAACATGTCATATACAAACTAGTTCAAAATATATTATATATGGATTTGATAAAGCCATATTTTGCTTGCTTTTTCGTTCTTTCCAAATATTGACATCTAGAAAACCGCATCTAGCCAATAATATTGGTGTTAATTTTGAGGAAACATCAAACTTGGAACATGTGAAGTACAAAAGGATGTGTTAACAATAACAATAAACAAGAAAACAAACCCACATTGCAAAATCAGACTCTAAGGCCAATTAAAATTAATTGGTAGATTTTCATCCCCGCCCGCCCCTAGAAAATCGGCCCGCCTGAGATTAATTTATTTTTCGAAAAACGCTACGTCCAAATTCCGGTATTTTAGTTCGTGTCTGTACCCGATAATGTTTCTGTTTACATACGGGTATCCTAGGTAGTTGACAAATGCACTTGGGGGGAGTTGTTGCAGGTCTTACTGAAAAAGAAAAGCTTGTTTGCTTCGAATTTCAACAACTCCATGACAATATTTGATACCTTTAGTCACTTTGTATCAGGTGCTAAAGATGAAATACACCAAGGAATGAGCTACATTATCGTTTATCGGACATGTTGGGAACACACTCCCAAACGGAACGGAAGGAACAACCGAAAAGATCCTCAATAAAAATAAATTATATGAATAAATTCCACCCACCCGCCCCATATTTTTTCTCAGGGTCAGATGAAAATCTACATATTTAGTTTAATTGGCCTTACTGTCAGCAACAAGTTACAGGTTAAAAAGACCTGTAATAGTATGAGTAATAGATGACACAATTCTATCAAGTATTTCTGATTCTGTTTGTGAGGTATGGAATTTGTGGACAAGGTAGAATGGTATATAACATTACAACTGTACATTCACTCCTTATTTGACATCAATTGAAATTACAATCAAGAGATTTCAATTATTATACCCCAGCTTAAGTTGCCGATATATAGTGATCATGGTGTCCTTCCGTCCGTCTGTTCATCTTTTAGTCACAGGGGTACACTTTGTTGCGACAACTCCTCCTAGACCACTTGGTGAAATTTTCACAGAATGCTAAATTTTGCCTTTGTGCAACACCTATTTAAAAATTTGATTTTATTTGATTTTTATTCCCCGACACGAAGTGGAAGGGGCATATAGATTTACCCTTGTCTATACATCCGTCCGTCCTGATGTTAAGTTTTGCATTAAAGTCCATATATTGGTAACCTCTTGAAGTATTTTGATAATATTACATCAGTACATGCACCTTAATTAGTACTACCAGATTCATCAACAATTAGGGATCCATGACCTACATTTTACGCTTGAGTGACTTTTGTTAAATTTTGCTTTAAAGTCCATTTCTCAACAACTACGCATTATACCAATATGATAAGCAATGAAGGGATATGGAGTAAATGCACATGAGACACAATCTCTATAAATACATGGTAAAAAGCAATGGAACAACGCTTTTATTGTTGTTCTTCATCTGATGATGTTTTATCAAATTAATTGCCCTGATGAGTACTACCCAAAACATTGACAATTGGGTAGCATTGACCTATATTTTACGCTTGTGTGACTTTTGTTAAATTTTGCATTTAAGTCCATTTCTCAGCAACTACGCATTGTACCAATGTGATTCATGAAATTATGGCAAATTTCCCGGATGATTAATGTATTTTATTTGCAATTCTTCAATGAACATACCAATATTCCTCTAGTAACGCCTATAAAACTCCTTCTAATTTCCTGTCTTTTGTCTGCTAATCAATTACTCAACTTTCTATAGAATTCTATTATATACCAATTTGTCATCACTGGAGTATCAAGGTAAACCTCTTCAGGCAGTGCAAATTGGTATACAATGGAATTCTATAGAAATTTCTGAATTGCAAATAAAATACGTTAATCATCCGGGAAATCTGCCATAATTGCCTTGACAGTACTACCAAAATCATTGATAATTAGGTGGATTTGACCTATATTTTACGCTCGAGTGACTTTTGTTAAATTTTGCATTTAAGTCCATTTCTCAACAACTAAACATGCTATCCCAATATTGTTGCATCAAAATAAATAACTTTATGAGTACTATCTAAATCAATGCCAGTTAGGTGTCTTTGACATACATTTTACGCTTGAGTGACTTTGGTAAATTTTGTGTTTTATGTACTTTTCTCAACTACTACACAATTATGATGTTTCATGAAATTACTCTTCTTTGTGAGAACTACGCAATTTTTGGACAACTTGTTGACTTTGACCTCCATTTTATGCCTGAATGACTTTGTTATATTTTTGCATTAAACCCATTTCAATTAGCTAGATGTTTAATTGGTAAATACTACGTAATTCATGGATAACCTGACCAATATTTAATGTTTCCATGACTTTAGTATGGTATTTTTAATACTTTCCATAATTCAAAAAAAAGTTTATTGAACAATCATCTGTAATGGTACTTCCTGATGATTAAGTGACCAGGAACTAATTTTTATGCCTTATTGACTTAGGTTATCTGTTGTGATAAATTTGTCGGCAGGGCATCCGTGTCTTATAGACACATTCTCTAGTTTAATTTTTTTTTTTCCCCGATTTTTTATTTTTAGAAACAAATGGGGGGATCTATCTAGTTACTTTTATATTATGGCGGATTTCCCAGATGATTAACATATTTTTATGCCCCCGTGAAACGAAGTTTCGGTGGGCATGTAGTTTTTGGTCTGTCTGTTTGTCTGTTTGTCCACAAAAAAACTTTAACATTGGGTATATCTTTTGAATGGTAAATGATAGGGCTCTCATATTTTGCATGTGTATTCCTTGTGGCAAGACCTTTCAAACGATATCAAAATTTTGGACCTCGTGACCTTGACCTTGACATGTGATGGACTTTTTGAAAAAAATAATAAACTTTAACATTGGGTGTATCTTTTGAATGGTAAGTGATATGGCTTTCATATATTGCATGTGCATTCCTTGTGGCAAGACCTTTCAAGTGGTACAAGAATAGTTGACCTTGTGAACTTGACCTTGGCCTGTGAACAACTGCATAAAAACTTTAACATTGAGCATATCTTTTAAATGGTAAGTGATAGGGCTTTCATAGTTTGCATGTGTATTCCTTGTGGAGAGACCTTTCAGTTGGTACCAGAATATTTGACCTCGTGACCTTGACCTTGGCATGTGACTGTCCGGTAAAATTTCGCCAGGAAATGAAATTATAGTTTGTTTATTTATATATATAGAAATTAAACTCATTAATGGTGAAATGTTTCTTGATATCTATAGAATTTTTTTGTAAAAATAGATTTTTTAAATCATTCAGCATATTTTCTTCATTTATTCACTTTTGTTTTATAGGTATTTATATATGTATTATATATATCAATGTTGAGGGATGTTACTAAAAATATCTATTATTTCATTTCTTCTCTTCTGTGTATTCCTCCACTTTTGGGGAACCAGTATTGATGATCCCTTGTGTAATCAAAGAACTGATAACACTGATACACAGAACACAATGAGTTGACTATAAATGTTCCAAAAGGGGGGGGGGGGGAAAATTGTTTCTTAATAATGCTTGGATAATGATTGGAGGGATTCATTTGGGTGACTGCTGTGTTTGCATCCAATTGCAGTCATCATTTGATGTGATTAAACTTTTCACATGATACCAGAATTTATTTCTACAAATTATTTTGTCAGAAGGACATTCATTGTTAAAAGTTGCTAAATCTATCTTCTTTACTTCTACTCGGGGGCATAAGTGTTTCACAAAACACATCTTGTTATTTGCAATTCTTCAATGAACATACCAATATTCCTTTAGTAACACCTATAAAACTCCTTCTAAACTCCTGTCTGAAGGAATTTTATAGGTGTTACTAGAGGAATATTGGTATGTTCATTGAAGAATTGCAAATAAAATATGTTAATCATCTGGGAAATCCACCATAACAGTAAATGATAAAGTTATAACTCTGTTCATTATTTCCAGATGGCTGCTGAAAGGGAAGGTTCACAAAGTTCAACAGATTCATCATCGACAGATTCATCGTCATCGGAATCGTCAGAAACAGAACAAGATCAGAAAAAAGAAGATAAAAACTAATAAATGTGATAATAGGATATTTAATAATGTGTGAATGTAGTCATCTATGTGAAAACGCTGCAATTTATATTTCTTAGTAACAGAATTCCATTAAGTATGTACATGGAAAATCATTTCTTGAAACAGATTTCAAGAGTTAATAACGTGATGTTGACAAATATATATGTACAAAATTAGATAAATACATGAAAATATACAAAATTAAATAAAAACATGTACATGTAAATGGTTAACAAGTTTAATTCCCTGAGAAATGCACAAAATATTATAATGATGAAACATTTAAGTAGTTGGAGACAATATTAATTGCATTGTTATTTATATAAGAATTATTGTTATGAGAATGCAGGTGCTTTACGTGTGGACGTGTATTTACTCAGTATTGTTCTCATTTCATGTTTTCTCAGATTCTTTTTATCATCATCAGTAATTGTGAAAGAAAAGCATGTTTAAAATTCATCATGTACAATTATAAATCAGCACTCTCTAGATAATCAAATCTCTGCCTTCATGAAAACTAGTATATTACATGTATGTATCATTATTTTATAGGGCACAAGAAATCGAACTTATATGTAACAAATTTTTATTCTATGTATTGTAAAGCTGCATTACAAAAGCTTTATTTGAAATTATTTACAGGCATTTGGTTGATTTCTATTCTACTTCATTCCGTTGTGAAATTGAGTGTGTTAGATTGTGTAGCACCTGTATATATTGTGTGAAAGTGATATATTTATGAACAATGTTGATGTGTTATTAATATTTTATACAATATCATGATCGTTAATGCCTGATATTTGTCTTTTCATTTCAAGATGAACTGTAGTTACAGACATAATTTTTAGTCATCTCTATAGGAGGGAGGGGGACTTTATGATTTGAATGATGGTTCAGATTATACATAAATATGGTTGTACAGTATAGCAGTTTTGTATTATCCATGGAAATTCAATAAGGCAAGAAGTGATTGGCAATATTTTCTGAATTATTTATGTTTAATCTTTATTGATGACATGATATTTCCTAATGGTCATTTCTGTTTGAAGATCCTGAAAATATCAGCTGGTCAAGTCAAAGGAAAGCAAATAAGTGATACAATGTATTTACAATACATTTCTGCCTTTACTCTTGGGATTCATAATTCAATTTTCACCTATTGTTTCATCGAGTTAAATCATCTTTCATTAAACATTAGCACATATCGGGTAATATATAAATGTTCGAGTTATTAATGTAGATAATGTTTTTAAAATATGTACAGTCAGAGTTCCATAAATAAATGTCAATCATAAACATCAAGGGTGTTTTAATTTATCATCCATATCATTGGAATGCTCGACAGAGAGTTTGGCCAAACAGAAAAATACGTGGAGTTACATCTCTTCAAGACGAGGCTGGTTTTCTGATCCAAGTAATTGGACTGGAACCTTAATCTTGTTAGATTATGACTTAAATGATAAATTCTATTGAAGCCAAAATTTTGATCTTGTATTACTTTTTAGCTCGCCTGGACGAATGTCCGGAGAGCTATTGTCATACCCCCAGTGCTGGCGTCGTAGGTATCAGCAAAACTTTAACCTGGCTTGTGGAATTGAGACCTGAATAGCTAGGATGTTCATATTTGGTATGTGACTTCCTTGTGATGAGAGCTATACTTGTAGACATCTTGACCTTGCCCTTAGGGCAATTTTTAAAAAAACTTAAAAGGTAGGCTTTAAGTGGTAAGGTGTTTATTTTGGTATGTTACTTCCTTATGATGAGAGCTTTCTTCTGGTTCCATACTAACATTTTGACCTTGACCTTGCCCTGAGGGCAATTTTTAAAAAACTAACCTTGCCTCTAGAAGGTAGGCTTTTAGTGGTAGGGTGTTCATATTTGGTATGTAACTTCTTATGATGTGAGCTTTCTTCTGGTACTATACTTGTAGACATTTTGACCTTGACCTTGCCCTGAGGGCAATTTTCAGAAAACTTTAACCTTGCCTCTAGAAGGTAGACTTTTAGTGGTAGTGTTTGTATTTGGTATGTTACTTCCTTATGATGAGAGCTTTCTTCTGGTTCCATACTTACATTTTGACCTTGACCTTGCCCTGAGGGCAATTTTTAAAAAACTTTAACCTTGCCTACAGAAGGTAGGCTTTTAGCGGTGGGATGTTTCTATTTGGTATGTAAATTCCTTATGATGAGTGCTTTCTAGTGGTACCATATTTGTAGACATTTTGACCTTGACCTTGCCTTGAGGGCAATTTTTAAAAAACTTTTTAACAACTTTTTCCTCCCTGGTGACCAAATTCACCAAAAAATACTTCTAAAAACACCTTTACAACCTAGTTTGGTATGGTAGCTTTTGATTTAATGGTGTTTCTGCAATTTCCAATGGTGTTTTTGGTGTTTAATCTGGAGTTTTTGGGGAATCCCGGTGTTTTCGGTGATTCAATGTACCCTGACAAAATGCTTCTATGCCATGCATGACCAAAAATATGTTTATTACCAATGGGGTCTAATGTTTAGCTAGGTTCTCAATTAGCACCTGTGTTTTTGTCTCATCCTATTGGAATGAGTAATTTTTGCTAAGGACCTTCTATACATTTTTAGTTAAATTTGCTTGAATAGTTTCAGAGAAGATGATGAAAAGGATGGCTTTCTCATACCGGGCTCCAATGTTAAACCATGTTCTGCAGTGGAGGCCATGTTTTTTACCGGATCATAATGAAATGAGTAAAAGCTTGGTTGAATTTATTTCAGTGGTGTCATAGGACAAGATAAATAAATGGCTACGCCGAGTGCAGCATGATGCAACCGCAGCATGTTGACCACTGAAATTTGAACAAGTGTAATTTAAAGTGAATGTGGACACAGTAAAGAGCTTGACACTGTAATTAGACGGACATAATAAGGAGCTTGACATAGTAATTAGCTGGACACAGAGTAGGCCTGGAGAACATAAAAATTATCCCTTTTAATCCCTTAAAGCTATGAAAAACTGTAAGAGTTACACAAAAACTGTTGACATTCTACTGAAAGCTTACATCAAGAGGAATCAGAAGTAAAAAAAAAAAAGACATTAAAATCCAAAAAAAATAAAGATTTAAGAGATTTTGAAAAATAGTACTTTTGGCACCTTTGACCCCCTTATAGCAAGAAAATGGTAAGAGATACACCAAATCTGTTGAGAACTATCAAAAGCTTACAAAAAGAGGAATCCAAAGAAAAAAATCCCATTGAAATCCAATGAAAATAAAGATTTTACATAGGTTGAAAAATAGCAATTTTGACCCCTAATAGCCGGGAAACGGTAAGAGATAAGCCAAATTTGTTGGCATATTGCTGAAAGCTTACAACAAAAGGAATCCAAAGAAAAAAATCCCACTGAAATCCGATGTAATCTGCACATTTGCAATTTTGGCCCCCTTTGGAACCTCATTTCTCGAAAAAGAAACAAGATATCAACTAGAGGCTCAGACACTGAGCCTGTATCGCTCACCTGTCAAAATGCTGAACAGCAGGATTTTTCTATGTTCTGTATGGTGGCCATGATTTTTATGTGAATTTCCCATAGGGCCAAAATAAACTGTTCTGTGCTGGCTGCCATGTTTTTCATTGGATCAGAACAAAATGAGCAATCTTTGTTAAGGACCTTCAGTTCATCATTCCTGTAAAGTTTGGTTGAATTTGCTTCAGTGGTTTCGGAGCAGAAGATGAAAATGTGATTTTTCCCATAGGGTCCAATGTTAAACCTAAGTTCCGCGCTGGCGGCCATGTTTTTTGTCAAATCAGAACAAAATAGCAAACATTGTAAAGGACCTTCCATACATAATTCCTGTAAAGTTTGGTTGAATTTGCTTCAGTGGTTTCAGAGCAGAAGATGAAAATGTGATTTTTCCCATAGGGTCCAATGTTAAACCTAAGTTCCGCGCTGGCAGCCATGTTTTTTGTCGGATCGGAACGAAATGAGCAATCTTTGTAAAGGACCTTCCATACATGGTTCCTGTAAAGTTTGGTTGAATTTGCTTCAGTGGTTTCAGAGGAGAAGATGAAAATGTGAAAAGTTAACGGACAGACGACGGACGCCAAGTGATGGCAATAGCTCACCCTGACCCTTTGGGTCAGATGAGCTAAAAATATGATGGTGCAGAGCTAGGTAACTTGTCATGACAATCCATTGCAAAAATGGACTAAAAATAAGAAAAATACAAATTTTCAGATTTGCCCCTTTGGGGCCCATTTATTTCATGAACAGAATGGAAATTTTCTCAGGAGTACACTGAAAGAAACCCCATCAAAATCTGTTAAATAACTAGAAGTTGGAGCAGTCGCAAACGACAGCTGATCCCCTCGCCCGCTGTCAAGAAATAATAACCCTAACATAACCTAAAGATGTATGAATGTGGAAGGTACATCCACTGAACAGTAAGATCATTGATGTGCAACTTGTAGTAGCTCATATATAAACATTGATGGAAACATTAACCAAAGTCAGTCAAGTGTAAAATGTAGGTCAAAGTGACCCAATTATCATCTGAGGCTGCAATACTCTCGAAGATGCATCCACTGACCAAAGATGATTGATGTGACACATATGGTATCTTATACATGAACTTTAACCTGAGTCATTGAAGCATAAAATGTAGGTCAGGGTGACCAAATCAGAAGCAGCATCACTTTCCCAGACACATTTACTGACCAAAGATGATTGATGTGCCACATGTAGTTTCTCAGATCTGAACCTCAACACAAACTTTCACTGCAGTCATTGAAGCGTAAAATGTAGGCAAGAATGACCCAATTATCATCTGAAGCAGCATCACTCTCCAAGACGCATCCACTGACCAAAGATGATTGATGTGCCACACATAGTATCTCGATATGAACCTTAACACAAACTTTATCCTGAGTCATTGAAGCATAACATGTAGGTCAGAATGACTTTTTTATCATCTGAAGCAGCATCACTCTCTAAGATGCATCCACTGACTAAAGATGATTGATGTGCCACACATGGTATCTCAGATATGAACCTTAACACAAACTTTAACCTGAGTCATTGAAGTGTAAAATATAGGTCAGAGTGACCCAATTATCATCTGAAGCAGCATCACTCTCCAAGACGCATCCACTGACCAAAGATTATTGATGTGCCACATGTAGTTTCTCAGATAAGAACCTTAACGCAAACTTTAACCTGAGTCATTGAAGCATAAAATGTAGGCCAGAATGACCCAATTATCATCTGAAGCAGCATCACTCTCCAAGACGCATCCACTGACCAAAGATGATTGATGTGCCACACATAGTATCTCAGATAAGAACCATAATGCAAACTTTATCCTGAGTCATTGAAGCATAACATGTAGGCCAGAATGACCCAATTATCATCTGAAGCAGCATCACTCTCCAAGACGCATCCACTGACCAAAGATGATTGATGTGCCACACATAGTATCTCCGATATGAACCTTAACACAAACTTTATCCCAAGTCATTGAAGCATAACATGTAGGCCAGAATGACCCAATCATCATCTGAAGCAGCATCACTCTCTAAGATGCATCCACTGACCAAAGATGATTGATGTGCCACACATGGTATCTCAGATATGAACCTAAACACAAACTTTAACCTGAGTCATTGAAGCGTAAAATATAGGTCAGAGTGACCAAATTATCATCAGAAGCAGCATCACTTTCCAAGACACATTCACTGACCAAAGATGATTGATGTGCCTCATGTAGTTTCTCAGATAAGAACCTTAACACAAACTTTCACCTAAGTCATTGAAGCGTAAAATGTAGGCCAGAATGACCCAATTATCATCTGAAGCAGCATCACTCTCTAAGATGCATCCATTGACCAAAGATGATTGATGTGCCACACATGGTATCTCAGATATGAACCTTAACACAAACTTTAACCTGAGTCATTGAAGTGTGAAATATAGGTCAGAGTGACCAAATTATCATCAGAAGCAGCATCACTTTCCAAGACACATTCACTGACCAAAGATGATTGATGTGCCACATGTAGTTTCTCAGATATGAACCTTAACACAAACTTTCACCTAAGTCATTGAAGCGTAAAATGTAGGCCAGAATGACCCAATTATCATCTGAAGCAGCATCACTCTACAAGACGCATCCACTGACCAAATATGATTGATGTGCCACACATGGTATCTCAGATATGAACCTTAACGCAAACTTTAACCTGAGTCATTGAAGCGTAAAATGTTGGTCAGAGTGACCCAATTATCAACAGAAGCAGCATCACTCTCCAAGATGCATCCACTGACCAAAGATGATTGATGTGCCACATGTAGTTTCTTAGATATGAACCTTAACACAAACTTTAACCTGAGTCATTGAAGTGTGAAATGTAGGTCAGAGTGACCAAATTATCATCTGAAGCAGCATCACTCTCCGAGACACATCCACTGACCAAAAATGATTGACGTGCCACATGTAGTTTCTCAGATATGAACCTTAAAGCAAACTTAAACCTGAGGTGGGACGAACGGACAGACACTCGGACGGGCGAGATGCTATATCTTCTCCCCAACTTTGTAGAGCGTGGGGATAATAAATATTCTACAGCCCAATATATGGAAACATCCAATTTGGCCCTTTTCCTCAAAACGGGCGGGGCCAGTATGCCAAAAACCAATCCCAGCCTTCCTTTTGGGCCAAGAAACATTGAAATAAAATTTCATAAGGACTGATCAACTAGAACTTAAGTTATCGCATGCAAACCAAGTGTCTACAGACGCCGACGCCACCAGTATCATACCAATATACGACCTCAATTTTTTTTTTGCGGTCGTATAAAAAGTGGTTTTCCCATCGAGTCGAATGTAAAACTATGTTCCATTCTGGCGGCCATGTTTTCTATCGGATTGTAATGAAATGAGCAATCTGTGTACAGGACTTTCAATACCTCATTCATGTAAAGTTTGGTTGAATTTGCTTCTGTGGTTTCAGAGGAGAAGATGAAAATGTGATTTTCCCATAGGGTCCAATGTTAAAGTAAGTTCCGCGCTGGCAGCCATGTTTTTTATTGTATCAGAACAAAATGAGTATTCTTTGTCAAGGATCTTTAGTACATCATTCCTGTAAAGTTTGGTTTTATTTGCTTCAGTGGTTTCAGAGGAGAAGATGAAAATGTGATTTTCCCATAGGTTCCAATGTTAAACTACGTTCCGCGCTGGTGGTCATGTTTTTTATCGGATCAGCACAAAATGAGCATTTTTTGTCAATGACCTTTAGTACATCATTCCTGTAAAGTTTTGTTGAATTTGCTTCAATGGTTTCAGAGGAGAAGATGAAAATGTGATTTTTCCCATAGGGTCCAATATTAAACCTAAGTTCTGCGCTGGTGGCCAGGTTTTTTTTCGGATCGGAATGAAATGAGCAAACTTTGTAAAGGACCTTTAGTACATCATTCCTGTAAAGTTTGGTTGGATTTGCTTCAGTGGTTTCAGAGGAGAAGATGAAAATGTGAAAGTTAACAGACGACAGACGGACAGACGACGGACGCCAAGTGATGGCAACAGCTGGTCAGGTGAGCTAAAAAAACTGCCCATTCTTTATTCCACTATTTATACCGGCGATTGAATTCGGTGACCCTATATAAAATTTACACCATTAAAACAGGATTTTCATTGTTTAAAACATTTCCATTTTGCAGAAAAATTGTAGGATATGTTTTCATCAACATGGAATTTAAAGAAGATTATTATATTGTCTTCCTGTACATTTTGAGTTCATATGAAAACAACATAACTGGTTTATTTTTCAATCTGTCATATCGCGAGCATTAAAATAACAAAACCGATTTTATTGCACTTTGAAATTCAGCTTCATTTGATGCACTTGCATGTAAAATTTCATCGAAATCCAGAAACTTTGTTATTTACATACCTATTACCTTAACAGAATTGGTGCATGGGAGGTCTGTAACAAAGATTGTTCATTTCATTCCAATCTGATGGAAAACATTGTGGTTGGCCCTGAACATAAATTAACATTGGACCCTATGAGAAAATAATCATTTTTTGCCATCTGCTCTGAAACTATTGAAGCAAATTTAATTAAACTGTATTGGATAACAAAATACTGCCGTCACTGAGAATTTAGTTTCTTCATATGCGCATTTGGATAATTGTCCCTTCAGTGCAGATCAAATAGAAATATTTGGAAATCCACTAATAGAGAACAAATTACCATTAGAATCTAAAAAGGAAAGCCAAAATCATCTAAGGGCAGAGCTATGTATGAGGCAGATACTCCTTAACTTTTAACAAAATTTTATTGGATTGATGCATGGAAGGTCCTTTACAGAGACAGCTCATTGGGATGACTGCTAGTGTTGAACATAGTTTAACATTTGACCCTACCTATGCCAAAACAAATTTTCATCTTTTCCTATGGAACCCCAGAAGCAAATTCAACAAAACATTACAGGAATGATGTACAGGAGGTCCCTTACAAAGATTGCTCATTTCGCTCCGATCTGATGAAAAGCATGGCCACCAGTAATAGAAATAGTTCAAACATTGGATCCTATGGGAAAATCATAATTTTGCTCATCTGACTTGAAACTTTTGAAACAAATAAGCTGTACTGGATAGTTTTTACAAAAATAACATGGCTGCCAGTGGACAACACAACTTTACATTAAACCCTATGGGGAAAAACATCATTTTCATAGATCAGCATACACATTGCTTAGAAGCATTTTGTCAGAAAAACCTTGAGTTCACATTTTTGCATTAAAGAGTAGTTTTTTTTTCAACCTTTTCTTTGGAGTGGTAAATGATACATACTCTCCATTTTGTGGTATACCATATTGGTGGATTCATTTTCAGACATGTGGGTTACTTTATTTTGTTTATTTCTTGAGGTTTATATCGTTGTGTCCATACTAGTTGAATTTGCATTTACCATCTTGATTCAGGAATGAATTAGTGGCTGAAATTCGTGGACAGTTCTCCAAGGTGTGTAGATGGTGCAATTGACGGTCAGTTTGACCAGTCAAAACTTCCCTTATATAAATGTTGCATTAGAATTAGGGGGTGGATGGCTTAAGTGGTTTGTATACCTATGTTAATACTCCATAATCAGTTTTTTAATGAGTACCATAGAAAGAGCACATTACTATCAATTTTGTTTATAGATTTACTAATTAGCAAAAGTTTGGTAGTTCTCTCTTGCTTCTCTGGCTTCTATCACTTTAAGCTATGTAGCTGAAATACAACAATAGGGTTTTCAAAATGCCATACAATCAATCTTGGGATTCCTTATTTCAGTCTGGATTTCAGCTATATTTGCAATGGAAGAGATCTTGCTTTGATTTTTCAGTCACATTCACCTCCTCTGAATTTCAGGACAATTCCATAAAAGGACAATACAAGTTAATCATATCATACAAACCTTGTCAGAAAAAAAACAACTCTCGACTTAAATCTCCTTTGAAGCCATCAATGCAAATATTTTTATGACTGAAATAACTGATGATCAGTAGACTCTAAACCGCACTTGTCTAAGCATTATACTTTAAGCATCATTTTTCAATTATGAACCTAGAAAGAGGTGATTATCCAAAATTGGCAACTATACTAAGGTTATTTCTCCAAGAGCTTTTAGCCCCAAGGGAAATACTCTCAGTGCCAACAGCCGTTGACTAAATATTTCAACAATGGTTAACTGGTAAATTATGTCATGAAAGCAACACAACATATTGTTTGAGTAATTCTATGGCAACTCTGTCAAAAGACTTTGTGAGCAATTGCTGTTAGTGTGTCTGACAGACAATTAAAATTTATTGTAACAAAATAACATCTTTACTCACTCGTGAAAATATTGAGATTGCTCAGAATGCATGTAAGGCTAAATTATGCATCTTATAATGAATAATGGAACCAATAAAAAACTGGCTTTAAAATCAAATCTAGGCAAGCAACCATACAATAAAGTGAATGAAAAATACTTCATGTATATGAAAGACTATTATATCAGCTATATTTACAAAATATCATTTGCTACTCATTTAAAGTCATTATGCTGCAACTCTTCATGTTCCTTAAATAAGTGTTGGTGAGATGCTGGTTTTCATTTGGTGTCACTGAGTAATGTGTTTGTTACTTGAGTAATTATTAAATTCAGTGTAGGATTGGTAATATATAACAGACTCTTTCACAATAACAGTAATAGGTAGATTTTTATCCAAGCCCATGAAAAAATATGGGGCGGGTGGTTGGAATTTATTTTTTATAATTTATTTTCCTTTTATAATAAACTGTGGACACCGGATATGTCTCGCCCGCCTCTTGCATCGCCTTAATTTGCACATTGATCTACTGCAGCAATATAATCGCTAACTGTGTTTTACAATTTCCTTGGAAAAAAATGATGTGATCACTCATGCACGACTAAGGAGCCAGGGCCAACATCTGGTCGTGGAATCGGTATGTACTGTACTTCCCAAGACGCAACTGCATGTAAAATATCAAGCTCCCAGTACTACTGGTATAGGCTGTACAAACTGCTTGCTTAAAACTTAAAAATCATTCTTGCGTGACTTAGGGGCCAGGGCCACCATCCGGGCGTGGAATCGGAATGTACTCCCCAAGATGCAACTGCATATCAAATATCAAGTGCCTAGGACTACTGGTATAGGCTGTACAAACTGCTTGCTTAAAACTTAATGTGATCGTTCATGCGTGACTAAGGGGCAAGGACCACCATCTAGGCGTGGAATCGGTATGTACTCCCCAAGACGCAACTGCATGTCAAATATCAAGTGCCTAGGACTACTGGTATAGGCTGTACAAACTGCTTGCTAAAAACTTAATGTGATGGTTCATGCATGACTAAGGGGCCAGGGCCACCATCCGGGCGTAAAATCGGTATGTACTCCCCAAGACGCAACTGTATATCAAATATCAAGTGCCTAGGACTACTGGTATAGGCTGTACAAACTGCATGCTAAAAACTTAATGTGATCGTTCATGCGTGACTAAGGAGCCAGGACCACCATCTGGGCGTGGAATCGGTATGTACTCCCCAAGACGCAACTGTATATCAAATATCAAGTGCCTAGGACTACTGGTATAGGCTGTACAAACTGCTTGCTAAAAACTTAATGTGATCGTTCATGC
>MJUU01048818.1:99615-112572 GCA_002080025.1 Modiolus philippinarum
ACTACCCAAGACCTACCTGCATATCAAATAACATTGACCAACCACTACTAGTTACTTTGAAAGTGACCTAATCACAAAACGTTAACATGGTTGCTAGAAACTAAATTATGCACAAAAACTTAACATGATCATTGGACCGTGAAATTGAGGTCACAGGCAGACTGTCATGTACTTCTCAAGACCAACCTATATACCAAATATCATTAACCTACCATTTATAGTTACTGAGAAATTAAACTAAACACAAAAACTTAACATGTTCACTGGACCGTGAAATTGAGGTCACAGACAAATGCAATATAGCAGACTGTCATGTACTACTCAAGACCCACCTGTATACCAAATATCATTGACCTACCACTTATAGTTACTGAGAAACTAAACTAATCACAAAAACTTAACATGAAAGTTTACGCCGCCGCCGCCGTCATACTTTGTACGCATATGTCTCGCTTTCCGCGCCTTTCGTCGCGGGCGAGACAAAAATCGATTACTGGTATACTTTTTAGCTCGCCGGGTCGAATGTTCCGAGAGCTATTGTCCTACCCCAGCGTCGGCGTCATCGTCGACGTCAGCAAAAACTTTAACCTTGCTTATGGAATGGACACCTGTGGTTGTTTAAATGTTGTGATCATCTTCTATCGTCTTTCTGTCGGGCAATGGATGACAGCGATTGTAAGAACACTTTGCCAGTTAAGTTTATGTTTGTTGACGATCCTGCATCCATGGATCATTAGGTTAAAAAGCATGGATGTAGCGTTGCTCGACCATTAGCAATGAATACCGCTCAAACCGGTGCTAGGGCCGTCTTAAACTTGCTATGAGGTAGGAGTAAAGCTCATTGTTGAAGGCCTCATTGTGACTTCAAGATGAAGAACAACAATAAAAGCGTTGTTCCATTGCTTATTATTACCATGTATTTGTAGAGACTTTTTCTCATTTGCATTTACTCCATATCCCTTCATTGTTAACCTGAAGAGCTAGGATGATCATATTTGATATGCGACTTCCTTGTGACTTTGACCTTGCCCTTAGGGCAATTTTTAAAAAAACTTTAAACTCGCCTCTAGAAGGTAGGCTTTTAGTGGAAGGGTGTTCATAGGTGGTATGTGACTTCCTTTTGATGAGGGCTTTCTAGCGATGCCATATTTGTAGACATTTTGACCTTGACCTTTGCCTGAGGGTAAATTTTAAACTAGATGCTCAGAGACTGAGCCTGTATCGCTCACCTGACAAAATGCTTCCATGCCATGCATGACCAAAAATATGTTTATTACCAATGGGGTCTAATATTTAGCTAAGTTCTCCATAGCACCTGTGTTTTTGTCTTATCCTATTGGAATGAGTAATTTTTGCAAAGGACCTTATGAAGATCTTATGGTGGCTTTGAGTTGTTATTACTCCCCTTTGGGTCGTTGTCTCTTTGACACATTCCCCGTTTCCCTTCTTTTTCCTGGATTCTATACATTTAGTTAAATTGTTCGGATAGTTTCAGAGAAGATGATGAAAAGGATGGCTTTCTCATACCGTGCTCCAATGTTAAACTATGTTCTGCAGTGGAGGCCATGTTTTTTACCGGATCAAAATGAATGAGTAGTTTTTGTAAAGTACTTTCCGTACATCATTCCTCTAAAGTTTGGTTGAATTCATAGGAGAAGATAAAATTGTGATTTTCCCATAGAGTCCAATGTAAAACTATGTTCCATGCTGGCGGCCATGTTTTCTATTGGATTGTAATGAAATAAGCAATCTTTGTACAGGACTTTCCATACATCATTCAAGTAAAGTTTGGTTGAATTTGCTTCAGTGGTTACAGAGGAGAAGATGAAAATGTGATTTTCCCAAAGGGTCCAATGTTAAACTAAGTTCCGAGCTGGTGGCCATGTTTTTATCGGATCAGAACAAAATGAGTATTCTTTGTCAAGGACCGTTAGTACATCATTCCTGTCAAGTTTGGTTGAATTTGCTTCAGTGGTTCCAAATGAGAAGATGAAAATGTGATTTTTCCCATAGGGGCCAATGTTTAACGTAAATTCTGTGCTGGCGGCCATGTTTTTTATCAGATTGACCAAAATGAGCAATCTTCGTAAAGGACCTTTAATACATCATTCCTGTAAAGTTTGGTTGAATTTGCTTCAGTGATTTCAGAGAAGAAGATGAAAATGTGATTTCTCCCATAGGGTCCAATGTTAAACTTAAAAGTTCTGCGCTGGCGGCCATGCTTTTCATCGAATCAGAACAATAGAGTTTTCTTTGTCAAGGACCTTTAGTACATCATTCCTGTAAAGTTTGGTTGAATTTGCTTCAGTGGTCTCAGAGGAGAAGATGAAAATGTGATTTTTACCATAGGGTCCAATGTTAAACCTAAGTTCCGCCCTGGCGGCCATGTTTTTTATCGGATCAGAACGAAATGAGCAATCGTTGTAAAGGACCTTTAGTACATCATTCCTGTAAAGTTTGGTTGAATTTGCTTCAGTGGTTTCAGAGGAGAGGATGAAAATGTGATTTTTCCCATAGGGTCCAATGTTAAACCTAAGTTCCGCCCTGGCGGCCATGTTTTTTATCGAATCAGAACTAAATGAGCAATCTTTGTAAAGGACCTTTAATACATCATTCCTGTAAAGTTTGGTTGAATTTGCTTCCGTAGTTTCAGAGGAGAAGATGAAAATGTGATTTTCCCATACGGTCCAATGTTAAACTAAGTTCCGCGCTGGCGGCCATGTTTTTTATCGGATCAGAACAAAATGAGTAATCTTTGTAAAGGACCTTTAGTACATCATTTCTGTAAAGTTTGGTTGAATTTGCTTCAGTGGTTTCAGAGGAGAAGATGAAAATGTGATTTTCCCATAGGGTCCAATGTTTAACCTAAGTTCTGCGCTGGCCGCCATGTTTTTTATCGGATCGGAACATAATGAGCAATCTTTGTAAAGGACATTTAGTACATCATCCCTGTAAAGTTTGGGTGAATTTGCTTCAGTGGTTTCAGAGGAGAAGATGAAAATGTGAAAAGTTAACAGATGACGGACGGAGGGACCCCAAGTGATGGCAATAGCTCACACTGACCCTTCGGGTCAGGTGAGCTAGAAAAACTTTAACCTTGCTTCTAGAATGAAGTTGTTTAGTGGTAGGGTGTGCAAATTTGGTATGCAACTTCCTTATGGTGAGAGCTTTCTAGCGCTACTATATTTGAAGACATTTTGCCCTTGACCTTTGCCTGATGGCAAATTTTTAAAAAATTTAATTTTGCTTCTAGAATTAAGTTGTTTTGTGTTAGGATGTTCATATATGGTATGCAACTTCCTTATGATAAGAGCTCTCTAGCACTACTATATTTGTAGACATTTTGACCTTGACCTTTGCCTGAGGACAAATTTTAAAAAACTTAAACCTTGCTTCTAGAATTAAGTTGTTTAGTGTTAGGGTGTTTATATATGGTATGTGACTTCCTTATGATGAGACCTTTCTAGCGTGACTATATTTGTAAACATTTTGACCTTGACCTTTGACTGAGGGTAAATTTTTAAAACTTTAACGTTTCTTCTAGAATTCAGTCGTTTAGTGGTAGGGTGTTCTTATTTGGTATGTGAATTCCTTATGATGAGAGCATTCTGTAGGTACCATATTTGTAAACATTATGACCTTGACCTTACCCTGAGGGCAATTTTTTAAAAACTTTAACCATGCTTCTAGAAGGTAGACATTTAGTGGTAGAGTGTTCATATTTGGTAGGCGACTTCCTTATGATGAGGGCATATTTGTAGACATTATGACCTTGACCTTGCCCTCAAGGCAATTTTTGAAAAACTTTACCTTGCTTCTAGAAGGTAGGGATTTAGTGATAGGGCATTCGTATTTGGCATGCGACCTCATTTTATCACTTTTTGAAGTTCTTAAAATGTTCAGATTTTGGAAAATGTACAAATTAGAAATTTATTGTGCATAGACTTCACTCTAATCCCCGGCGAGCTATGTTGTCTTCTGACAACTCTTGTTTATAAAGAGATTCTATCAATTCTTCTAGCTGATTAGCTGCTTATGACCATCTATTTCATCTGAGATTTGTTCATTAGTTTGCATAGTAAAATTGATGAGCTGATCAACTTGGAGAATAATTGAATCTCTTTTTGAAACAGAATTAATTTATAAAACTGATAGAGGAATAGGAATTCATTAATGACCCAGGTCATAGTAAATTGACTATAAATTACCTGACATATTTCAGCAGTAGTATTTTATCTGGAATATCAATACAGGACAATAAATATTGTACCAGTGTGTCTATATCATGGTCATCATGGTACTGAAATGGAAAGTTTCATTTCAATATCACATTCTCACAGAAGTAAACATATATGTACAACATTTGTGTATAAAGCTTGAAAATACATGGTGCATCGTTTAGCTTAGGTCATACCATTATTTTCACAAGTGTCAGATTTCTTTGATCTTCAACAAATTGCAATTGGAAAGGTATATCAAATGATAAAACCAATTCACTATTCCACACCTATGGTGTTGCAGAAAAACTTAATAGTCACATTTTGTTAAGGTTGGCTGATTGTTGATTGAACTACCTATATTTTGAAATTGGGAGTTACAGACTGAGTTAATTTGATTCTAATTGACACACTCCTTCAAAAAATGAATGGCATTGTAAAACATTTTATCTTTGTATCAATATCCAGAACATTAAAATTCTAGTCTGTCAAACACAAAGACTTACTATTTTGACATGTCTTATAATGGCCACAACTTCATCTGGTTCAAATAATTCATGTGCAGACCTTTCCAACTGATCCATTCCTTCTTCATCAAAGGTATTAGGATTGTACTTACTCCATACAAAGTCTGCTTTCCTCTCAACTGGACCTATAACATGTAAAAGGTAGAAAATTACATACTTAAAGGGAGATAACTCATTTCAAGGTATAAAGATTGTACTTATACTCCATACAAAGTCTGCTTTCTTCTCTACTGGACCTATAAAATTTAAAAGGTAGAAAATTACATACTTAAAGGGAGATAACTCATTTCAAGGTATTAGTATTGTACTTATACTCCATACAAAGTCTGCTTTCTTCTCTACTGGACCTATAGCATGTAAAAGGTAGAAAATTACTTATTGCAAAGGGAGATAATCCATTTCAAATGCCTTTGAATTGCCTCGTATTCAAATAATGACACACTGCAAAAAAAATTCTATTTCAAAAATTTTATTAAGAATAACCCCTTTTTATTATCAATTTTAAGTATAAAATTATGCTCAGTTGATGACTTCTATTTTCTAAATAATTTCAATCTTGGGTATTGAGTGCACTGCAACAGTATTTTGAGTGACAGAGACCATGTGCTTTGGAATGTTAAGTGTATTAGGACATTAATGACATTTCACTTTTTAAGTCTGCTCATGTACATTAAATTATTATTCTTATCCTATATTGATTTTCCATGCACCAATCTGGAAATTGGCTTTTTTGTGAAGAGAAAATTTGAATTTGACATTAGAAATCATGAAATATGTCCAAGTTGATAGCTTTAAATTTGTAAATTATAACTTCAAAGTACTCACCATGCATGGGCTTTTTGAATAAACCACTTCTTATTTTCTTTTTTAAGATTTTCCAAGAACTAGTTTTTGTTGCCATATCAGCTGATTTTCTTCTGGACAGCTTGAATAATGACCCTGAAAACAAGATGTGCTTGTGAAACACTACATATGCCCCTAGATTCTACAGTAAAATATATGAAAACACCCAGTTTTACCCCTTTTTGACCCTATGACCTTGACCTTTGACCCTATTTCTTTGCATAGCTATTCTTTTCTTGACAAGACCTATACACTTGCCAAGTATTAAAAGTCTATCTTACATAGTTCTGTTTATTACCATAAAAACACCCAATTTAACCCCTTTATTCTAAAACAGATGAAGCCCCTTTGGGCCTCTTGTTTATTGAAATGGTTTTAATTGTTAAAAGTATCTGTTTAAACATGCTTTGAGAAACTTACAGAAAAATACTGCATCAAGATCCATTTGTCCCCCTTTGGGCCTCTTGTTTCTCAAAAGCTGTATATGCTGCCTCAAATTTGTTGACATACTCCAGTTGTGCAATTTTATTAGCAATAACATAAAACAAACCCCATCTCAATACGATAAATAATAAGGATTCTACAGCCAAATATAAGAAAACAGACAATTTCACCCCTTTTTAACCTCTGTGACCTTGACCTTTGACCTGACCTAATTTTTTTTGCATATTTATGTTCCTCTTGACTAGCCCTATACACATGCCAAGTATCAAAAGTCTACCTTATATAGTTCAAAAGTTATAGGCAAGGTTAAAGTTTCGGACACACAGACAGACAAACAGACAGACAGACAGGACAAAAACAATATGCCCATGATCCTTGATCTGGGGGCATAAAAATCATCATTAGATAATTTCAGTGTGTGTATACACAATAATAAGAATTTCAACTCCGAGACCAAAATTTTCATTATTGTTGTGGTTACAGTCAAACAAAAGTTACAATGAAAGCTTTCAATCCTGCACAGATACAAATTTGTGTTACCTAAGTAAGTAAGTAAGTCAAAACTAAATGGTTTCAACCACAATAAATTATACATTTCAGTGAAACAAATTATGCTAATTTTTGAAATTTTTGTACAAGCCTTCACTGGCTCTTATAATTTCAATGTAAATGGATTGCATTCAAGTGAAAAAGAGCATAACTCTGATGAAGCAAATTCTAAGATGCATACAACAACTTCCACATGTTTGATTGTGATTTTCACAAGTGTTTTTACACAGGTATTATATACTGCCCTAGAAAATACTAGCAATGTCAACTTTTTTGCCATCCTTGCTATAAAATAAAATCAGGAGAACCGCTCGTAGCCTTTAGGCTGCGGCAATACTTTTTGTGATAGACTGAAATTCACCAAATTAATTATTATCAATTAATTATTTCAGGATAGTTAATATTAATTAGTATTTAAATTTATTTCTGAGTTCATCTATTTCTTCTTTATACTACTCCTTCTCATACTCTTTGGTATGTCAGTTCTTTTATTCTTCATTTCTAATTCTCATTGGTTAACAAGTCATGTGTCATTGTATCTTATTTCTGAATGGATTGTTACAAAGAAACTCTTTTGAAATTCTTTGTTTGTCAGTGGACATGATTTTGTTGTGACTTTTCAACATTTACAATTTTACATATTTCTGGATATTTATTATTTTCTAATAAGGTCAGTAACTAACATTTCTTAGTCTTTAATATACAACTAATTTGATCCTTAGAATAAATCTGTATGAAACTTATTTTTCGAGTGAATCAGTGATTGAGTGATAGAAAGAAACGTATTTTTACTCTAATGAAATATGACAAACTCAAAGAAATACTTTGAGTAAAATGAAATGGAGTAGATTTAGTTATATTGAGTATTTGTACATATGAGGCTGTATTTTATTATATTTTATATTCAAATTATAGGAAAGGAATTGGTCTGTAATGCTATTATTGTGATTTGAGATATTTTTGCAACATTATATTTATGAGTGTCATCTTTATATTTTGTACAGGACCAGTACTACATGTGTATCAGTTTAGAATGTTTAATCAGATAAGAGATGTAAAGTAGCAGCCATTTAGAGAAATCCATGGCGTCTTGCTTACCCTTGTATCATGTACATGGTAAGGATCTGTGTTATATGTTGTTTTAGTTCTGTGTATTGTCTGTACGTCTATTTTTATTTTTAGTTCAGTCTGTTTGTGTTTACATGTACGTTTTAATTATGTGTGATTACTTATTGATTTGTGTAATCATGCGTATATACTCCCCTTGATTGTAAACCTACAGTATTAATTAAATACTACAAACCGTAATGTGCAGAATACCAGTAATTTGATTGACAATTGAGTTTGGAGCTATTGTAGCAATTTTACAGCTATATCAGCAATA
Source organism: Modiolus philippinarum (assembly GCA_002080025.1). Taxonomy (NCBI): domain Eukaryota; kingdom Metazoa; phylum Mollusca; class Bivalvia; order Mytilida; family Modiolidae; genus Modiolus; species Modiolus philippinarum. Next base: position 107,580 of record MJUU01048818.1, read on the forward strand.
ACAGCTATGCTTAATAGTTTACTTGCACATCAGAGATTATACAATGTAATATTAATCCATTAATAACAGTATATAGATAGTTTGGCTATAATTGCATAGAATATAGCTATTATTCATTATTTACAATTGTTTAGTCCAACATCCATATGGAGTTATTCCTCTTTGTATTGATTTTAGTAATGTATTGATATCTGTTTTGTAGGGTATTAAAACATCATAGAACATGACCAAGATGACCCTATCATATTTTGAAATAAATAAAGAATTAAATTAAAATAAAATCATCTGAATGAAATATTATCGATGGTCTCTATAGACCGGTGTTATTTACAACATCTATACCGATACATGTACTAACAGTTGTAAGTATGGTTTTCTGTAGAACTTATAAAAAAAAACTTAAGTAAATACATGTATACTTTTGTATTTTCTGCAATTACAAATACCAGTCCTTTTTCTAATTAATACATATAAAACCGATCTATGTGGGCAAAACATCTTTTATTAAACATAATTCATACCCTTTCTTCCTTTCTTGTTTTCTGGTTTAGGTGACTGATCTCCTGGGGAGGACAGGCTTGTCATTTCATACATTCCAAGTTCTGATTTTCTGTTTTCCAAGTTCTTTATCTGTCGATCAAAGTCATTCATGACTAATTCAGTTTGACTGTTCATAAAATCCAAACTGCTTGATTCATATGGTTCAGAAATATCACTTTTACTTGAAATATCATTTTGATCTGTGTCAATAATTTGCTTTGGCTGACCAGAAAAACTTGTACTGACAATATCTAGATCATTCACTCTGATGCCTGTTTTATTTACAGATTTCTGTAATGCCTCGGAATTTTTCTCTACCAATGTTATTGTATGACTGCCATTGGATTCATCCAAATGTTGATTTTCTGTGTTGAAATGATCACCCACAAAGCTTATATCATCTGTTGATTCATTTATATTCCGATTCAAATTTATTCTGCCAAATTCTAAAGAATCCTTGACTTCATCTGTTATCATGTGTGTTGTGTCTGCATTGCCAGATTTAAACCTTGGATTTTTATTTTTACTATCGTCTTTCTTTTTATAACGATTTTCTCTGATTCTTTCCGTATTATTCCTTCCATAGACAGATCCCGGCACAACAGATATAGCAAAATTGTCTGCAGTGATGTCATCTTTATGTTCCCTATAGTCTGACATGTCATCACTTCTTACAACATTATCAGCACTGTCTGTATTACTTTCTCTATAATTTAGAGCACTATCAGACAGATTTAAAAAATTGTCCTCTTTGTTTGAAACAACAGATTTTCTCCAATCGTCCAAAGATGTCAAGCTTAAAGTTTTGTTTTGTTGAGAAAATGTTGAAAATGAAGGGCTGAAGTAATAGTTCTGTGTGTTATCATCATCATCAATGACCAGAGAATGTCTGGACAAGGTTTCTGACCTGATGTCATCCTCATTTGTTTCACCAAGTAATGAGGTTCCAGTCTGGCTTACAGAATCATCATCAAATATATATCTTTCCACTGACTTTTTACCACTTTCTTTTACTGATCCAGCATCTGTATTATCCTGATTTTTATTGATCATATACTGGTAAATATTTAACTTTGATTTCTTGTCATGACCTTCTTCTGACTCTCTAATTATATCATCCATGGTAACATTATATTCTCCATGGATACCTGATCCATCATCAAAACTAGAGTTATCTCCTACTGACCCAATATTAGAACTAGAGTTATCTCCCATCTCATCAGGTTGAAAAGTTGGATTTGAATGACCACTGTCTCCAATCCATGTGTCTACTGGTGTCAGGCTATCAGTATATGAAGATGAACTTGGCGAGATCACATGTGAAATGACATCATCTTGTGGTAGGTATATTTCTGGGTGTAATGAATCAATACCATCCTTATCATCATGTGATGATATTACCTGGACTGGAACTCTGTGGTGTAAATCCTTCCTTTTCTTATGTATATTTGATTCTATCCATGTGTCAGAAAGTTTTCTCTCTATCAATGTTTCACAGCTTTTATAGCCTACAAGTAAATATGCAAAAATTAACTATCTGAGTGGCAGAACTTTTAAAAATGGGAAGTGTCTGACAAAAAAAGACATTCAATGTGTCAACAAAGATAATAGAAATCTAAACTTACTCAGTTGAGAATGTTTGTCTTAAATTTTCATAGGTGTTTTATTATTTTTCTCAAACCAGGAATAATATGACCAAAAAACAAACAATTGAATTATGTAAGTTTACTGCCTTAAAACTAACATTTGAATTTTAGACACAAAGTTTTATTTTACATGTCTTAGTGTAAGATATGAATTTTTAAAACTGTACATTTTTTCCGTCATAAAAAGAATACCGGTAGGTTGAAAAGTGTGTTCAATGATGTGCAAAACAAGATGGGAGCAGTCGGAAACTACAGCTAATCCCCTCGCCTGTAGTAATTAATTTCCAAATTCAATTAAAGTTTCAAAATATTAATTCTCACAAGCATCACTCTTCATGACGCATCCACTGACCTAAGATGGTTGATGTGCCACATGTAGCATCTCAGATATGAACCTTAACACAAACTTTAACCTGAGTCATTGAAGCATAAAATGTAGGTCAGGGTGACCCAATTATCATCTGAAGCAGCATCACTCTCCAAGATTCATCCACTGACCTAAGATGGTTGATGTGCCACATGTAGCATCTCAGATATGAACCTTGACACAAACTTTAACCTGAGTCATTGAAGCATAAAATGTAGGTCAGGGTGACCCAATTATCATCTGAAGCAGCATCACTCTCCAAGATGCATCCACTGACCAAAGATGATTGATCTGCCTCAAGCAGTTTATAAATATGAACCTTAACACAAACTTTAACCTGAGTCATTGAAGCATATCATGTAGGTCAGAATGACCTTATCATCTTCTGAAGCAGCATCACTCTCCAAGCACATCCAATTACCAAAGATGATTGATGTGCCACATGTAGTATCTCAGATATGAACCTTAACGCAAACTTTAACCTGAATCATTGAAGCGTAAAATGTAGGTCAGAGTGACCCAGTTATCATCTGAAGCAGCATCACTCTCCAAGACGCATCCTCTGACCCAAGATGATTGATGTGCCACATGTATTTTCTAAGATATGAACCTTGACGCAAACTTAAACCTAAGTCATTGAAGCATAAAATGTAGGTCAGAGTAACCAAATTATCCTAAGCAGCATCACTCTCCAAGACGCATTCACTGACCAACGATGATTGATGGGCCACATGTAGTATCTCGCACAGAAACCTTAATGCCAACTTTGAAGCGTAAAATGTAGGTCAGAGTGACCCAATTATCATCTGAAGCAGCATCATTCTCCAAGACACATCCACTGACCAAAGATGATTGATGTGCCACATGTAGTTTCTCAGATATGAACCTTAACGTCAACTATAACCTGAGTCCATCAAGCATGAAATGTAGGTCAGAGTGATCCAATTATAATTTGAAGCAGTATCATTCTCTGAGACGCATCCAATGACCAAAGATGATTGATGTGCCACATGTAGTTTCTCAGATATTGACCTTAATGCAAACTTTAACCTGAGGTGGGACGAATGGACGGACACTCGGACGGAAACTCCGACAGATGGGTGATATGCTATATCCCCTCCCCAACTGCATTGGACTAGGGGATAATAAAAAATCTCACATCTAAAAAACATTAAGGCTCTTCCTAAAATTATGATGTCTGTTTTTTAAAGTAAGTGTAGGGTCTACCATTTCACTGTCATATTTCACTTACATTAATATTGGCGTTGACCTCAGATCAATCTTCCTTTTCATGCATTAATAACTAAATAGGAACTCAAAACCTCCAAATCTACAATGTTCATGACTTACTTTCAGTTCCATCTGATGTAGATGTTCCTTTCCATGTATACTCTGCATAGATCTCTTTATATACAGGATATCTGCCTACATCCTTAAATAATGAATAATAACATTTTACAACATGTTTAGCTATAAGAACAAGTCAGTCAAAGGCAATTGTTATTCAATTATTCATGTTCAACAATTTCATATCTACCATACATAACTTTCTATTGTTCCATGTCTAGACATGGAACTTAAACTGTTAAATGTTGGTAACAGAAATAAAATATTTGTTTTAAATACTTCTTAAACCAGTTTCCATACATTCTGTATCATGTGATATCTTTCTTCTGCATTCTAGGAAGAATACTGTGCCATTGGCATAATTTTGTTCCACATTGTAACTTTGCATGAAGAAACTATTTTTTGCTTCATTGAAAAAAAAAGATTTTACAGCATAACTGTTAGTTTGAAGGTTTAATACATGTTTTTTCCCAGAACATTTATAGGTTTATGAACTATGTAGGTAGAATTTTTACCCTCAAAGTAAGCATCAAATGGGTGTGATCTTTTAAGATTTCTGTTGCATGAGCATGTGATATATTGTCATATGGTATTCCATTCACATCTATAATCTGGTCTCCGACTTGTATACCATTCTTCTCTGCCTGACTACCTTCATCCACTCTGAAATTTATCAACTTCATCAACTTCATTTCATGACAAATAGAATCAAAGCTCTATAAGAGCTGAAGATGTTCATATGTTGAAGTTAAATAATTCACCTCATTTTTATGTCCAATTTCACACTTAGGCATACCACTGCAGTCAAAATATGACAGTTAGCAAGATTTGTTAAGAGTATGACAACTTATATCCACATGCAAATTAACGTACATGCAAACATGTGAAAGAATTATGGACATTTCCAAGGGAGACAATCCAAACATATAAATTTTAATTAATAGTGCTGGTTCCCTAATATAATCTTTTACAATAGGGTGTCAGTAAATGAGATGAGATAACTCATGATAAACAAACATCTTAACTGTAGCTGTTGTATCTATAAAATATAGCGCTAATTACAAATCAAATAAAGGACACAACTGATTAGCAA